>ONZP01000114.1:0-32810 GCA_900312805.1 Fusarium torulosum
GCTACTTTCTTAATACTTATATCCTAAGAAAGTATAATAATAAAGGAAGGTACGTGCTATATATTAAATGTGTGCCGTTCGACTGTTATAGGGTAGGTCGATGCTGATTGGAGGGAAAGAATGGGGACACTATTTGTCATGTGTGTGAGAATGTTGGGTTGTGACAGTTATGCTATACATATAATCTTTTGATCGTACTGATCGCTATGCCGTGCTCGGAATCGTCGGACACGCCGTCAAATTCAGATTTCCCAAAATAGCTATACGTAGATTTGAGCGAGCTAAGCAGGGTTTTACTTGAAGATGCGGTTTCAAAATTTCGTATCCCGTGTCTTGCTGATTTTAAAGCTCGTTTTTCGATCTTGGCAAGGCAAACTAGTACGATTGAGGCACGAGCTGCCGGGCCTAGCGTCCGTTTGCGAGATTTGGATACGAAGATGGTATAAATAAAACGAAATGGAAGCCCAACACGACGCTTCAAGGACATTGAACTTTCAGTGTTTGGCAAACTACCCATCATGTTATCCAAGTCATCATTGCTGTCGCTGCTTTTACCCGCAGCGGCATCAGCCCAATGTCAACTGTCAGCAAACAACCAGACTCAACCTACCAGCCAAACACAACCCTTGGATCCGAGCGCGCCTACGAACGGTACCATTCTTGAAGATAACACCCCATGGGTTCCGACGTGTAAACTACCCAGAAACAATTTGGTATGGTTAAGCGTTGGACATGGTTTTATGAGCGACTGCATCCCTAGCAAGGGTACGATCCAAGGTCGTATGATCTTTGTCGACTTTTCCGACGCAGAGGCCCTCAAAGGAGAATCTCCTCAGGACGCTTACGATCTCTTGGTTCCCGACGCAAACAAGTGGTTCCAAGAAATCAGCCATGGTCAGCTTGAACTCAACATCACCGCCCATGTTTCCAAGTTCTACCGCATGCCCAATTCCGCAGAATCGTACGGTTGGGACTCGGGGTTGACCAACCAACAGCATTATGCCTACGTCGAGGATGCATTGGACGCATACATGAACAACGGCGAAAACCCACCACCAGCCACGACCGATATCCTCTATGTCGTACCTACACGCAACGCAGCATGGATGACTCGCTCCTTGGCCTCGGGCTTCGGTGCCTTCACACGAGACCAAAAGTTCGTCGCTAAGAGAGCTATTACTTTCGGAGTTGATCCCTACAACTCCTGGGGCTACAAGTCGCTCAACCACGAGACCGGCCACTCCATGTGTCTGCCCGACTTGTACCCCCTCGATATAAACTTTCCTACCGGCGAGTACGTCGGTGGCTGGAGCGTCATGGGCAATGTTGGAGGAATTGCTCCCGACTTCTTCGCCTGGGATAAGTGGAGGCTAGGTTGGTTGGCCGACGAGGACATCGACTGTATCCTCTCACACGGCACTACCAGACATACTCTTACACCTCTTGAGACTGAGGGGGGTACTAAGGCTGTGGTTGTCGCACCTAACAAGACTTCAGCTCTTGTTGCTGAAGCTCGCACAGCTAAGGGTGCGGATGAAAAGATATGTGCACCTGGCGTTCTCCTCTATACTATTGACACTACTCGCTCTACAGGAGAGGGACCTATTCATGTTCTTGATGCCACGCCTGGATCGGATAGCTGCGGTAGTGATGTTGGCGGTTGGGAGCCGTTGAACGATGCAACCCTGTCTACGAGTGGCACAAAGTCATATGAGGTGCAAGGATGGGGTATCAAGGTTACTCTGGTGGACGATAAGAACGATCAGTTCAAGATTGAAGTAGACTATTCATAGAAAGCCTTAAAGGCTTTATAAAATTTAGACTATGAAGATGACAGTCATCAATTACTGCCATCAACACTGTACTAGAAGGGCATGCTATAGGGGTGACTGTTGCAAGGACGCTTTCAAAATCACTACAAATGTGTTAAATGGGGTAGGCAGTATGGCCACTCCGTCCCGCAGTAAATTGCACTCTGTACCTCGGCTTGAATTTCTTGAACTTTTGGCACCGCACCGAAGATGCTGTCATAGCTGTGAGCCCGCCCCGAACCAGCAGAATGTATTTTAATTCTTTCATAGTAAGATGAGATACCCTGCGGCGACAGGGTTCGAAACTGACACCGCCCGATTTCATGCACCCTCCTAGCCATCTCCTTTATCCTCCTCGTTGGGCTGATTGAGCTGCTGGATAGGGTGTCAGTACCCGAAGTTGTATATAATTGCCTGGCTATACTCACAACCCAGACCTGGGTAGCTCCAGCGATGCTCTACGGTGCTATAATCATTCTCTCCCCACAGCTCCTTCGCCAAATGAAGCCAGGGAAGGAGCTGGCCGTGGAGTAGGAGGAGGGATCGCACCACTGCCGCAGGCTCGTAATTGTTGAGATGCCGGTCCAGGTCCCAAAAGTCACATATAGCAGCGTGAGCTTCAACGGGAACCTAGGGACATAGCGGGGTAAGTAGCCAGTTAGTTGACAGAGACCAGATATGTCTCACCGGCCGACATGCGCGGCCGTTCTTTGCGCAGTCCCAGCATGCAACACTAGTATCGGATCAATGTGTATCAGTACACTAAGCATAATATCAAGTTAATCAATTATACCATCTTAAGAGGCGCATTTATGGCCGGGAGCCTTGCTGGCGCGGACGACGCAATGCGGGCCACTTGTCTGCCTCAATTAACGTCCGAAAGGTCACGGCTCAAGAACCAGATGTTTCGACTTAGCTGCGAAGCCACTTCATTAACTGAGCAAGCTTACTTCCTCCACGTGCATTAATAACCATAATATTGATCTTCCTAAGCGTGTTGATTACATTCTTTAACTAAGCACTTCGCTTTTTGATAATCTTTCGTGCAAGTTTAGGTAGCGTTATAAGAAGAAGCGTATAGAAATGGGTAGTATAAACAGGAGGTAGAAATAAAAAACTTATAATATAGTATTTGTAGTAAGGTACGATATAATATATAAAGTTAGCTTTCATATTGATTCGGCGACTGCTAACTTACCCGTTCTTCTCATGATTTTGGTATTCGATGTGGGTAGATGCGTTGTGGCACCTTATGACAAAGTAATTAAAGGCTGGCCAGTAGTCAACGTCAAGCTTGTCTCAGGTTTCGGGTAAGGCTTTCTGCAAGGCTTCTCAGCTACGTTGGGCCCATCTCGGAGAAAGGCGCTAAGTATAGCAGCGAAGTGGATGACCTTGTTGGCACTATTTGATTTCCAGTCCGAAAAGAACACTAAATCCTGCTCCACAACGACCCAGCGAATGACTCACATCTACGGCCGACATCTTTGCCCTACTCAGGAGGTTCGGCATATTAACTGAGGGCCTAGCTTCAAAAGGGCTGTGCGTCACTATACTACAGTTTCATCTCCACTTTGTAGAACACGGGTTGCAAAGATCATCAGTTGGCAGGGAAGAGATGCTCCGCCACATAGAGTTCCAGCCAGAGAGGGCACCTTCTCTTATCCTTGTCTCAGCTGCGCTGGGATAATGCATCAAATTAGCAACTGATACTACAATAACTTCGGGTAAAGGAAGTTTGACCCGCTTAAGGAGAGCATCGCCACCACAGAGGTCTGTCGTTCCTGTCAAACACACACGAAACCATTCTCTTGTCCAGAAAGGGCTAAGTTCAGTGTCATAATGCTACTAACAGGAGCCCATTATTTAAGGTTGCGGCTTTCGGCTTCAAAAGCTCACGGTATGGGCGGCGCCAAGATCAATGCTGGGGCCAAGCGGATGCGATGAGAAAGAGAGCGGCCGGAATCATGGAATCACAGGATTTGCTCAGATCTCGCCTTGTGTACAAATTGAGACAGAACGAGGCTAGATAGAAAGTTGTAGCTCTTGAATCTAAATATGGTTTTGATGGCGTGTCCTATGAGCAGATTCAGTTGAGAATGTGGCTCGCAAACTTCCTCGAGTCTACGAAGAATGGTTTCTACTACTCTTCCAGCATATGATCCATCGTTAGAGATCACTTTAGCGCACTAGATGCTACGCGTGTAATCGGTTCTATTGCAATTCCGATTGGTCGCGGATCCTGTCGCGACTCGTAGGTACATGAGAGCTCTACGGCTGCGGTGACAATCAGGTATTACATCTTCTAGACCCACCAACTTGTTCATGTTGTCACCTTCCTTGAGCCCAGGACGATCAAAAGTCCCATGGCTTCGTATCACCCAAATGGTGGTTTCATCCTTTAGACATATTACACATTGCCTAGCAGTTCGAACAGAGGAGCCGTTGGTGATTCGGCACTGACCCTTTGCTGTTTGATTAATTCGCCTGGGATCAGTATAAATGTCTCCCTTGCCAACTACTACAATGTACAAATCTCTCTCAATCATCTTCAAAGCATTGATTTGCTTCTAATGTAGAGACTTTCATGTTTCCTTCATTCGCTCATTCATACTTCATTTACCTTCTTTACCTGAACCTTGTCGCTCTTTGACGCTTTTAGTTTGTTCTCTATATATTATTTACTGTGTTTAGCATCTGTCTAACCCAGAATCCCGTCTTAGGCTCGCCGTTCACGAACACTTTCTTCCGTTTGTTTTCTGTCTTCCTCGTTCACAATTCAAGAAATACCCGACGATGAAATATTACCAGGCAAGCTTGCGGAAGCTAGTTATCCTCATGGTGATATCTCTCGTCGCACTTATTATCATCCATCAGGCCAGTTACATAAACAACTTTTGTCTCGCTAGCTCTTCATCAGAATCGATCGAGGTAATCAAGAAGTGCTGTCTATCCGATTATGAAACACCGAACGATACAAAATCGCCCGTTATCCCGAAAATCCCCAACCTAGTGCACCAGATTTGGAAAACGGACGACGTTTGAACGTACTCTATAGAAGCCTCACAAGAATCTTGGAAGACATCACTCGAACCTCTGAACTTTACGGTGAAACTTTGGACTGAAGATGATGTTCTCAAGCTTATCAGAGCAGACTATTCCTGGTTGCTGCCGACCTACGAGGGATACTCCCAAAACATTCAGCGGGCGGATGTGGCTAGACTCGTCGTGGTCCACGCAGAGGGAGGAATGTACGCTGATCTGGATGTCTATCCGATCTTGGCAGACAAGATTATATGCCTCCAGCACCTTGGCCTGCAGGCAATTTTCCCCACTATGACGGGAAATCATGGGTTGAGCAATCATTTTTTCATGGCTGAGAAAGGATCAGATTTCATTGAATGGGCACTTCAGGAGGTGAAACGACGTGGTGACAGGTCAAAGCGAGTTCTTTCACCTTATGTCCGAGTTTTCTGGTCTACGGGACCATTGATGGTCACCTCCGCATCCCAACAGGTCTTATGGATGTACAACACTGCGAGTCGCAAGCTGGGAGTATTGGACGAGCAATACCGAAGATTGGTGATCCGGCATAAAGCAGGGCGGTCATGGCATGGTCTGGATGGACAAGTCTTGAACTGGTTCGCAGACCATGTTGACATGCAGATTATTGGGCTGGTTGTAGGACTTTTGGCCGCAAGTTTGGTAGTGGGTTGTATTATAGTCCGAAGACGACGCGGCAGAGGAAACTTATTGTATATTGAATCATAATGGCGTATAAAATACTTCGAACACCCGTTGAGTTACCGAGGCAAAGAACTTGACAGCTGAATATCAGCCTGAAGTGTAAATACCGCATAACTACTAGTTAATAGATAAGGCACGAATAAGAGCACAATAGCTTAGAACTGTATGTTGACATCCTTCTTCACCTCCTCAAGTATTCTTGGTGAAAACGCGCCGCGTTTCGCCTTTCAGGCCAATCAAAGCCTTTAGATTCCTACCCCTTTTGAGGTGCTGAAAACCAGGCCCGTTTTCATTTATAAGCCTTTAGCTGTTACTCAAAACGCGGCACGTTTTCCCCTTCTGTGTCTCGTGTCATGCCTGTAGACTGAAATTAACCGCGGGACCACCGGCTCGGTAAAGAAGCGAGCACCCATATATCGTCATTTTTCGTCTTGTAATAGGTCATGAAGCCCTATAATCTCTATCCTTTCTTTCTGCGTAGTGCTTCTATCTCGACCAGCCGATAGCTATGCCAGCTAATAAGCATCCCACCTATGCGGAGTCAACCAGCCAAATCTCGTCGAACCTGTTGAGAACGTGTGCCTGAGGTGGTCCGATCTACTGGTGGCTGTGATGTGGATACTTCCGATGCTCGGTCATCCTTCAAGCATAAGCACGCCTAGCTGTGCCATCAATCAGCTCGGACACATACTTTCGGAACGGAATAAAGTCCAGATCCGGATATAACTCCTCGCCATCCAAGTATCCTAAATATCGGGCATACTCAGGCGTGTTATCCCCTCGCATATAAGTGGAATAAGTGTACTGGGCAGCAGCCAGTGTCGATTGAGCTCCCTTGTCCTCCAAACCAGTAGCCTCAGCCGCATTTTGCGCAGAAACAACGCGGGCCATTGCATCTTCATTAGAAATCAGTGCCTCCTTGTCAGCTGAGGGTGCAGCTGAAACAGTTACGGGATACACATACAGAGTTATAATCTAGCTTTTCGCCACTTGCTTCCCCCACAATCTGGAAGATCTCTCGCTGTGTGAGGACCTCGCTGTAGGCAAAGACCGACTTGTTCAAAGTCCGAGGATCAGCGATGATTTTGGCCACGTAGCGGCCGATATCACGAGAGTCTGTAATAGCAGAGGGAACAATGCCGTCGCCATTAAGTCCCTCGACAGGCAAAATGACAAATTGGTCAATGAGTCAGGAGGGAAGCCTGGGAGAGGTTATCTGGTACCACCAACCAACATCAACAATAGTGTACGGGAGGTAGATCTCTTTGATATGGTTCAAGACATCCTCTTTCTTCGTTTCGTGTTAGCTATTGTAACCTTTGTGATATTAATTGGTTACCGTACCGTCTCGCGGATGCCGAGTACGCCCTTAGGCGGCATAATTGTAGCGAAGAAAGTCGGAACGAAGCGTTTGACACCCGCCTTCTTCGCGGCATTCGCTAGAGGAATCTGTAGTAACAATCCTGATGCGTCGCGTACAGGAATAACAACATCAGCGCCGGCCAGGATTTTGACCAGATCCTCTTAGGGTCCACTAAGGTCGGCTGCTATGACCACGTTTCTGAACAGACCCCATAATATTTTGGGTCAGGGCCCGAGACTACGGATATGAATCCGACGAAGAACCTTGAAATATACGAGATGAGACATGGTTCTTCGTACAGAATTACTAAAACGGCTAGCATACGACAGGCAAACTAGACTTTTTGTTATATTGTCTTCTCGCGAAACTATTCTAGATCACTGGTCTGTGCTTAATACCTATTATGGATATTAGTTCTAGATTAGCAGGCTGGAGAATTATCTTACAGAACCTTTACCCGCTACTTCTAGCGGCCAATTTGGTGATGACGCTTGCGATGCTATAGTTCATGATGATGAGAGAACCTGTGAAAAAAAGCGGAGAAGATGAAGAGGATGGAAATGCTGATGTTGAAGATTGGGATCTAGACGATGCTGATTGATGATGACGAAGACGAAAACGACTACAATGATTCTGGATATTATAGCAATATCGATGGATCCAGCGCCGGACTATACCAAGAAATATCCGCCGGAGTACTGAGAGATTCTGCCAAGGTTATATTCGACAAATTCCTCGAACTCCTATTCCAGCTATGTGTCACGCTATGTACCGAGACTTTCATTAACAGGCAGCCAAGCTCTACGCTACTAGTGTACTTTAGTGGCGGTCTTAGCTTCTCTCTATTATCAAAGGTTCCAGCTCGCTCGACAGTACTACCCGAATCTGTCGGCAATCATGTGTATATTACATTTAGAGCTAGCATTACCCTTGCGCGAATACCCTATCTACCCTTATCCTACCTACCAGTTAAAGAACTTACCTCTAATTCTCGCCTTTAAGTAAACTAAGAGGAAGAGTTACCCGGTAGAGACCGGCTTTACTCCAGGATTAAAGATACTAGTACAGGCCCACAATATGCTATTATAAATATAACCTTAGTGGTATTATTATCCTCCTATAACTACTAAGGTCTCTCTCTATTTCTACTAAGGATAATATAATAGTAAGAAAGTTAATAGCTATATATAATAGCCGAGGAAAACATATAGCACTAATATCCCTCTACCAACCAATCGGATCAGCTTTATATACCATATTGTTAACTAGTGGCTCTAATAGATACTGGTTAAACTTGTCTTATAGTAGTATCGCCGCCGCTGGTTATCGCTTATATTGTCGCCCTTAATAATTAGAACTATCCATAGCTAATAAGTTACTAAGGGCTAGCCGACGTTTAATATAGTCTAAGAAACTTATAGCCTCCACTACCGAAATAGTCTTAGACCCCACCCATAAGCCTTATTCTTATTCTTATACTTATCTTCCTATATGGTTATTAGGCTTCTCTTATACCTTCTCCTCTATTCTAATATCTAATAAGTCAGGAGCTAGTCCTAAATCTATTTAAGAGCTTAGTATTTCTTATAAGGATAGAATATAATAGCCGCTATATAAACGATAGAGCTTAGCTTACTATAGTACTTATTTAGCTTCTTCTATCCGAGCTTAATATAAACCTTTAGAAGTCTCCGAGTATTTATATCTATATTATTAAATAGTTATACCTCTTTTATAATCTAGTCCTTATTCTCTTTAATTATTACTCCTTAAATGGCTAGCTCGAGGTAGTTAAGGAATATCTCTACCATTGGGAAATACTTATTAAATTCCCCTGAAGTTAAGTATTTACCAGTAATACTTTTACCTTATAATAACCTTAAGGTAACCCTAAAAGGCTAAAAGATCCTCTAGAGCGCGGTAATAACTTTCCACTCCTTAAGAGAAAGTTTTTCTTTTAGTATTATAGATTTATCTTAGTTTTTACTCCCTTAGCTAACCTAATATTCCTCAATGTTACGATTGGTTATTGTAATAGCGCTGTAATGCTTCTATAGGCAGCTGTAAGCACTACCATAATTGCTCATATAGTAATTATGGCCCGATCTTTTGCCCAGTGGCCTAACGGCTTGTGCTACCGTTACACTTTACAGACTCACGGAGCAGGGTATGCTGCTCCTCAGTGAAGGTTAGCAGCCGATCACCAATATACGCCCTCAAAGATGTAGGATAATCTGTTCCGAGGAAAATAGGATTACCAAACCAACTAACCCAGAATTCGAGTCTTGTAGCGGCGGCTTGGATACCTGCTGGACTGTCCGAATATGGTTCGTAAAAGTGGCTGTCCAAGACATATGAAATACGACCGTTCTGTTTTAGCTCAAACTCGCTGCAGTACATTTTGCCAACAGCAGCATAAGAAAGAATAAGAGTATGACCAACCCGTTATGGCTAGTATTTAGTATCATACCCATTAATAATATAGTGGCCAGGGGCGAGGGTACTATTAAAATGGCCAAAGATAAATATAATATAGGGCTTATTAAATATAACTTATTACTTAATATGGTTTCTAAAACGCTTAAAGCAAACTCGGGTATAATATATATAATCGGCTTAGAACTTATTAAGATTTAAGAATAGCTTATATCGGTTATAAAGAGCTTAAGATATATTCTAGTAATATAGAGTAATAAAGGGCTTAAAATTATAGGCTAGGAGCTAATTAATAAGCTTATTATAAAAGGCTATACCTTCCTTATTAATGGGGTTATTACGGCCACCCAGAGGGATAATTCGAGGCCATAATAAAGAAAAGCGATAGATATCGGTATCGAGTGATTTTATGAGGTTAATATCTTCGGTCACTTGGTTGTAGTGGTCGCAGGTGACATCGCCATTCTGGTGGTTGGTGCGTGAGGGCTCGTTGTAATAACGTAATCGCCTGGAAGGTGGCATTCTCGGTACCAATTTGCAAGGTGATATTGGCCTGCACCAATGATAAATGGCGTAATCGACTGGCTTTCCGTATTGATCGCCTGGATCACTATAATCCATTCCCGATTTCTAGGCTATACTGATTTTGGTCTTCCTTGCTTTTCGGAACCTATAATAATCATTCCGGCCATAATAATACCCAGTCTTATCAAAGTTCCAGATATTATTTGATCGGATACTATACTTCGCGATTGTGTCCTGTATGAGCCTAAACTAGCTATAGATAATAGTTGGATCTTTATATTTAGCTCTCTGGTAGCTATATCTCCGAAAGGAATATATCTTAAGCTCTGGTCATAGCTTAATAAAATTGCTAGCTTAATGTGTGCCGATGAGCCATGTGTCGCAGTTAGCGAGGAGATAATTGGCCATTGCTCTAATAATAGATAGTCGCGGGGGAAACCCTTGAGAATCCAGTCTAAGAATAAACCGAACTAAGGTCTCTTCTTCTAGATTGAGAGTCTCTGAGACTTCGGGACAATATCGCGTCGTGATTGAGTGCCGTGCTGGCGGCGTTGTAAGGTACGGTAATGAACTTCATACCTATTTGCAGCGTGTCGGATGCTTGGTTTTGGGTTCTTTTGAAGGGCCTATAGTGCAAGAAGCACCTTACCCTCATTATTATGTTGTGATATGTTAGGTGGTTGAGAATTAACTGACTAGATAGTGATGATATAGGGTGAGGGACTTTTATAACACTCACTTGTCTGTGACAGTCGCTTATTATGCACGCTAGTTTATTATAGATAAAGAGCTTAAACATATATTAATATTTTAATTATTAGTTTAAGAAGAATACCTATAGGTAAAAGAAACAGAAATTTATCTAAGTATTCACTGTTAAATCCCAAACATAAAGGCATATAGAAGAGCAGCTTAAGTTTCCTCCTATAGCAAAGTAAAATTCTTTGCTATCTATTAACACTAACAATCTGGGTTCTGTTCAGAGAGTGAGACCCGGCTTCTATAATTACATCGGCAGCGTGGCCTAATGGCTAAGGCGCTAGATTTCGGTCTTCATCTTCTAAATCCTCTAGAGATTCTAAGCTCAACTCCTGGCGTAGTTACTACAAGATCTTCTAACCTTTTCCTTTTGCAGATCCTAAATCCACATCTTTGACAGTCTATAGAAGCAGGATCACTGACTTACCCTCGTCACTTGAGTTAAGGGATAAATATATTGGTGCCACACTTACTTTGCGACATGAAGCGGAGCATCTCGCCATCGACACATCCACCAGGACTCGATGGTTCGGAATCTCCTCCTTGACTTGATTTCCGTCCTTGTATTACTCTATATATGTAACACGATATTTATGGCAGCAACGCATCGCTTCCAGTATCCGTGCCGCTTAGGTAAAAGTATAAGTGGATTAAAAACGTCACAGCATTGATTCAATTAGAAGTTTTGAGCTCGTGCACTGACTCAGGTTCCACAAAACCTCCGGACGGAACCCTGCTCTAACTGACGATCATCACCAAGAATATTCCAAATACCCACTATATACTTCGGAGGTTCAATCTGCACCCGATTCCGTTATGATTCTATAGTCCGTGAGATTGTCAACTCCATGTCTTTCTCGAGCTTAAAAGGCATGAGCCACTCACGTTCTTTGATTTCTTCAACAGAAAAAACCATCTCATCAACATCCATCTTTTCATCATGATAGTTATCAAGAACCCTTTCGAAAAAGCCCCTGTCTTTAGTCGATATCCACCTAGTGGTATCAATATCCTCGTTGCGGGAGCTGGCATTGCTGGTCTTAGTTTTGCTATTGAAGCACACCGAAAGGGCCACGAGGTTTGTGTCATTGACCGCCGTCCTCACTTCGACGACTATGGTAAAACAATCCAACATGACTGAGTTGTCGACAATGGCTCATGTGATTCATAGGAGATTTTATCGCCATTCAATCTTCTGCGCTGAGAACTCCTGAGAAATGGCCAGGTTTCATGGAAGCTTGTCGCCAAGAACGCATACCTCAAATTGGAGAAATGTTTACTCACGATGGCCAATTTGTCGGCTGTGTTACATTCGGTCTGAGCACAGTTCGTTCCAGCTTTCACCGCTCCCTTTTGCAGTACGCATCGCACCTAGGTATTGACATTCGTCTCGGCGCCCGAGTAGTGGATTATTTCGAGGATTCTGACAAGGGTGGAGTTGTCCTTGACACTGGAGCCAGAATCACTGCCGATCTTGTGGTTGCTGCTGACGGCATTGGCTCTCGATCCGGTGTTGTCATCAAGGGGGAACGTGATCACCCAACGAGCTCGGGTTATGCAATGTTGCGCGCAACCTACCCGACGGAAAGAATCCGTCAAAACCCTCTTCTAAAAAAATTCCTTGAGGATCGTTCCTCAACCAAAGGCGTCGTAGGGCCAGGCGCACACATCATCACAGGGTGTAGTGGCGACAGCGTGTCGTGGATGCTTACGCACAAGGTATAACCCACAACATCCCACTACAGGACTTGTGCTAACTGTATTGTGTCAAAAGGACAAAGACCCTGATGGCAAGGATCGCGCACCCGCGGTGGATCCTAAAGAGGCATTGCAATACGTCGAAGGCTGGGTTCCTTGGCTAACTGAGCTGATCAAGGCTACTCCCGAGATGGGGTCAGTCGATTATAAGCTCCTGTGGCGCGATCCTTATCCGACATGGGCCTCGCCGCAAGGCAGAGTCGTCCAAATTGGCGATGCCGCGCATGCCTTTCTCCCGACTTCGGCCAGCGGCGCTACCATGGCCATGGAAGATGCTTTCTCTCTGGCTGCAAGTCTTCAGCTTGGTGGTAAGCACAACTTGGCTCTTGCTGTTAAGGTGCATAACAAGTTGAGGTATGTTGGAGTATTCGTCACTCGTGGCTTTGCTAATACATGATATATCCAGATTTCAAAGGGTTACCTGTGCACAGAAAATGGGCTTCAAGAACCGCCAGCAGTATCACGAGACCTCTTTCAAGCCAGCGGAGGAGGGAGCGCGTCCTACCTTTCCCATGGTCGGTTTGTGGAGTTCTAAGCATGATCCTGAGCAGTATGTCTATGAGATGTATGATAAATGTGCCAACCACATCCTTAGCGACAGTCCTTTCGAAAACACAAACTATCCTGCAGGTCACACATTCAAGATCTGGACTGTCAAGGAGATGCGCGAGGTTGCTGAGCGGGGAGAGAATATTGTCGACGATGGTGACTGGTCTTAAGCTATCAGTCATGCCCAACACCGACATGACTTTGTTCCATACGTCGCTTTATTTCGAAGTTTTCAGCATTCTTCTCTAATATTTTATTGCATTTTACATAGATCACTGTTAAGCATAATAGACTTGATTAGCCATACTCCTAGCGTGAATGGGTATGCATGACTTTGATTGAACTAGTCTTGTACTGTCACTGAACAACTTGAATCAATACCAAGTAAGGTACTTCATCAGTCAATGCATTAAAAATCTCAACCTTCAGCATAGAATTTTCGTTAAAAATATAACAAAGCATCCAATCAATCAAAATCAATCATTGTACTCTTTTCTAGGTATCGCAACGATTGTCTGATGTATTCTCATATCACGTCCGATCTTGCCGGGTTGGGGAAAAGGCTCACCCAGAGAGGATTTGGATACCTGCCACGGAAACCATCTGGATTATCAGGCCGGATGATCTTGGGTGTCTAGCCCCCTTTTATTTCTTGCATTATGGTTTTCTTTTCCAAGCCTTACAAGAGGCGAGTTGGAGATGTGTCTCGATGGGGCTTCCCTACCCTACCCTATATCATCTTCTTCATCTCCCTCCTAGTCAACATTCCTCACCGAATGCAGCGGTCAATCTCGCAGTAGGAAAATACTTTATTAAATTTGTCGACCTGTCCAAGGATAGCGCGTTCTTTGGAAAGATCTGCTCTTGCAGACATCGTACTTCGACCGAGACGTCTAATTTCGCGTCGCGAATGACTAAGCCGGCAGCAGCCAATAACATTTTGTAATTAGCGCATATATATTATTACAGCTATAATGCGCTAAGCTTTAGACTGCTCCGGGCAACCAGCCACGTATTTTTCTTTCGGATACAACCGCAGATTTTATACTATTCCCTTATTATGTTTTATTATGCCGTCGGGGCAGCCGAGGCTGCAGATGTCGCCTGTGCGATCAATCGTCGGATACCACTCCGGATGAGCATGAGGTAATGTACGTGTTGTAAATGCAACAAAGTAGGGACTCAGATGAGGGAATATCGTTGAAAATACTGCGCCCTCGACTTGATCAAGGACAAGTCGACGTTGGTTGGCTTGGAATTGATCCATGGGGAGTGAAGATGGATGGGTGCGGAGGGCCATCTTCACCCCGCACACGCCAGATTTGATTTCTTGGGGTATTTTAGCGCATTACGTTATCATCAATGAATCTCTCCGGGGCATCCAGGATGCAGCATGGATGGGAAATACCGAGATAGAGACAGACTGAAGGCAGCTGAGTCATGTACCTGTCAATCAGAAGAACAAATCATTCATCAAGACATCAAGAATCAAGCCAAGTCATTGGGGAAAATGTCGATCCGCTTTACTGTAGGCGGTTGGCTTCGCCGTCGCCGCGGTCCTCCCCCCTTAACAGCGCGTGATCGCCAGTAGGTAGCCACCCGTGGCCATTTTGCACGTGTATTGGCAGGGCTGCAAAAGCTGCTGTCTTATGAAACAGGTCAGATTATCCCTGCAACAGACACACAGACAAGATCAACCAGCTCGCCGCCCATTTCCCAATAGAGCCAAGCTTGGAAATTGCGACCCTAAACCCCCTGCAATTCTTCAAGTCGGAGAGTTGCAGCCCGCGCCGAAAATTTCCACAATAGGTAACCTTGCTAAGAATCAAGGATGAGGGGGATGGGATGGACACCTCTTGGCGCGCGCCCACCTGCGGTTTACGGGTTAAGGGGGAGAAACTGACCGAGAGAACTTCGTAACTAACTATCCATGCGATTCCATCGAGTCCTTTGGTGTCCCAGGACTCATGACTTGATGCTGTGTTACCAGAACCTTCGTGTCATGAGAAACGATCCACTCACAAATCAGACGCTAGCATGGCAAAAAGAAAAAGACGTTCTAGGCGTTGAATGGCATTTCGCTATTTATATACAAAAACTAGGAATCTAGGTTATACATGGTGAACAGGAATACCTGCACTCCTGGCCTGCGCAGCAGTAGCCTTCATGATTTCCTTCTCTTCTTGACCACTGTTGTCGCCGAATACTTCGTCCATCTCCTCGAGGGACCTGCCCTTGGTCTCAGGGACGAGGAAGTAGGCCCAGACAGCTGCGATAGCGCACCAAGATCCGTAGAAGACATATGTACCGAAACCGATCGACTCGAGCATGGGAGGAGTGATGACGCCTGGATAAATCGTTAAAATCAACTTGATAACTCAGGATTAAAGATGAAAACTTACCAACAATGAAATTGCAAATCTAGCATGTTGCAGTTGACAAAGCGACACCCTTGGATCGGGTGGCACTGGGGAAGACCTCAGAGGGGAGAGCCCAACCAAGGGGAGAGTATGAAACTCCGTAGCATAGGATGAAGACAAATGCCATGGCAACACAAGCCCAACCAGCGTCTGCGTTAGCCTTCCAGTCGTGAGAGAAGATCCTGACAAGAATAGCCATGATACCCCAAGAAACAGCGCCACCAACACCACCAAATATAGCCAGAGGGCGACGGCCTACACGATCGATAATGAAGAAACAGATACCGACGGCCACCAGCTGAAGAACGTTGAAAATACCGGACATGGTGAGAGACATTTCCTCAGACTGGCCAAGGGACTGGAAAAGGGTCGGGGCGTAGTAGATGAAAGCGTTGATTCCACTGAACTGCTGGAAGAAAAGAATACCACAACCAACAGCAGTTCGTCGCCAGGTCTTGGGGTTGAAGAGGTCTAGCCAGGTAAGGATTTCGAGCTTGATTCCGTGCTTTCCGGGGTGGCGGCGCTCAAGAACAGTTTTCTGGAACTGAGCCTCAGTGATGATGCCCTGGTACTCGGTGCGGACTCGAGATTCATCAGGAGGAAGACGGCGCATGCGAGAAAGGTTGCTGAGAGCCTCGTCGGTGCGGCCAACAAGAGCGAGCCATCGGGGCGAGTAAGGGAAGAAGAGAATGCCGACTCCGACGACTGTAGCAGAAACCATCTGGAGACCCAGGGGTAGACGGAACGCGATCTCGCCATCTAAATGACGAGTTCCATATGTGATATAGAAGGAGACAACGACGCCGGCGCAGATGGAGATGGATTCAAGAACTAGAAGAGTGCCTCGCAGATTAGGGGGCGAGATTTCGGAGATATAGAGTGGGGCACCCTGGATAGATATTAGACTAGAATTTTTAAGTGCGATATATGGGTTAAAAACTTACCAATGCAAGAGTACCGACACCAATTCCGCCAACTGTACGTCCAAGAACAAGCATCTCATAGTTGACAGCGGCAGTTTGGAGGATAGCACCAATATTGAAAATAATAACAACAACAGCCAGGGCCTTCTTTCGAGAGATCTTATCAGCCATCCAGGGCATGAAGAAACAACCCAAGAAAGCACCAAACTCAAGCATGCCAGTCATGAAACCCTTTCCAAAGCCAGACGCGGCCCTAGAAAAGACATCATGAAACTGAGGCATGACACTGATAATAGAAATGACGCCCTGGTCATATCCAAAGGAGAAACCGCCTAGAGAGGCGAGAAAGGCAGCACCAAAGACAAAGGGAGACTGAATGACTCCTTGGATGCCTCCAGGGCCATAGGCGACGGTGTCTGCGAGTTTGGTAGGGAGGTCTGCCGTGGGCACGATATTGATATCTTCGATGGTGCCGTCATCTTCATCATGTAAGATCTTGTCATCCTTAGCGGACATGATGGCTGGAGTTATAGACAAGAGGTTTAAACAAGAGGGTTGATTGTAGCTGTAGATAATGAATTGATGAGGCTGAATGGAATGGAAAAGCAACCTCAACTCGATCGGAGAGATATGACAGACTTTATATACTAGAGAGTAGCCGGAAGATGGTCATTACAATGGCCCCGAAACTGCTCAACGGCTCAAGTGGTTGATCCAATTTTTCTTGGCTCCAAAAAGCAAAAAAACCAGTTTATCGCCTCCAAAGCAGCTAAGACAGTCGTTGATTCACGCCCCCATACGCCCTTGAGCCAAGGACAGGCAGGAGAATGACGATTAGCTATCCCCATGGCGCCACCCGAACAAGCAGAGAATGCCCTCCACGACCAATCATTTCTGACCGAAATACCGCGGCGGACGGCAAAAGCTGGGGAAGGCAGAGTGAAGACGGATGATGACGGGATATGGTCACCAGGGAGCGTAAAAACAGGAAAAAGATACTTGTTATGCGGGGAATTAGGTAGACTCCACTACGTCTGGGTTTTGGTCTGGGGAATTCAAGGGGGGTCTAAACTAAGCTATGTGGATGCAGTGTGAAATTGATGATACCAGCCAAACAGCGCGCACGCTGGAAAATACTACTCTCTGAGACTTGGTCCCGAGGGTCCCCCCATCGTTATTGTTTATATTGCGCAGTATGTAGTGCTGGGTGAAGATATAGTTTATTGAACTTAATTGTTTATTTATTATTAAGATGAGAGTTCTTCGCGGATGAAGAAGTCGAGATGGTGATTTAGGTGGGTGTCTTGTCTGGAGAGGAAAGTGATCTTCACGGCCTCAGGAAACAACTGTATTAGTAATGTAGCTGTATGCTTCAAGTAACTCTGCGGAATGGAATACCCCGCACGAACAACAATCAATCAACACATTTGTTGCTGCTCACCACATTCACTTGAACCCTTTAAGCACGCTCAGTGCGATATTATTCATTAGGTGGTCCTGCATGGTATATCCACATCAATCGAATCAAGGCCAGCCTCAAGACAAGCCTTTAGGAGCAAAACGACTATCTACATGTAGCAAGTTTTATGTAGTAGGCCAAAGAAGAGGCGCAAAATCTTGTCTATTAAAATACAGAAGCAGCCCTTGACAGTTATAATGGATGGGTTACAGGCGGTCAGCTGTGAGGCCGGATTATTACAGTGGGTGACGCGCCCGTGTGTTTACGGACCTCATCCTGTATTGGGCGCCCATAATATAAGTACAATGAGCGAACGCTGCTAGGACATTGTCGAAGGGAAGATAAGGGACCATCAAGTGTGACGCCCTCTGGCCCAAAAGATTGAACTCAGTCCGGAGACTGAGCGTTGGAGTATCTGGCATCATGGTTATTTTAGGCTGTCCACCAGTCGAGGCACGACCGTGTCCGAAAAAGCCCATGTGGGAGTATGCAGCTGCGACGACCAAGCTGCACCCGTGTACCAAGTTGAGAGATGTCCCTGGAGAGAATATAGTTCCTGGATGTAGCCGGCTTTCAGTTCCTTGACTGAGGCCCGCACGTTTACGGATCCATGCTCCGCAAAGTCAAGCCACTCAAGTCTCGTGCCACCTTCTCCCGGCAGACTGCCCCCTTGGACCAATGTTTTGTAAGACTGCTCGACAACCGCCTTTGCGCCCTTGCTATCCAGAGTCTCGTCTCCAAACATCATAACCTTGTGATAACTGTCTGGTGAATCCAGGTTCTTAAACCACTGCAGGAATGAGAAATCCGGGTAGTCCAGCCAATCTCCAGAGGGCGCAGTGTTGACAATGCTGGTGTTGAGAGGCAGATTTGAAGATACAACACCACCAGCGTACGCTGTCGTATGCTTTGTCTTGGACAATACATCAAATTCATGTTTGTCAAGCTGAAAGGGCGCGAGGTTGGTCACGGTCGGTGGGATGGCGATGAGCAAACGCCTGGCGCGAATCTCGGTCAGATGTCCGTCCTTGTGTTTGGCAACTACTTTCACCCCGTTGGATGTTCTCTGCGCGCTCACAACAACACTGGAGTATAGGACGTCGTCACCGAGAAGCTCCGACACTCTGTCATATATATCTTGGTTTCTGTGGGATGCCACGTACAGAGTTTGACCCTTGCCGATGAATACTCGTGCGAGCGGCGCCGGGAAAGTCTGTATGACATAGAAGGTTGGTTGAGCCTTCAGATCTCCCAGGCCTACCGCGGCTATGTCCCAAATCGTAGGCACCGCAGCTTCAATACCGTGTTTCTTGGCGAAGTCGCCAAAGCTGAGAAGCAGGTCCTCGGGAATATTACCGGGGCTTGGAAAATTCCAGAGTCCAGGTAGCATTATGTTCTCATATTGCTCAGCGAGTTTCACATACTTCTCGAATGCGGTAAACTGTTCTGCGGCGGTAGGTGCCGTGTAGTTCGCCCAACGGCCAGTGCAAAAATCTGCATAACGGGTAATTATTGATTCCTGTGTGGAAGGATTCACCGACACGTTGAAGCGGGCAAAGAATTCCCTCGCTTTGCCGTAGTCCAGGAAGGCCTCAACGCCTAGTTCGTATGGTGTCCCAGTTTTGGGGTCAGTCCAAGTGTTGACTGCACCACCCTATCGAAAGGTTAACCATTCATCATCAGTGACGAGGAAAGCCATGTTCGGAGACTCACTAAGAGTCCCTCTTTCTCTATCAAAGCGATACTCTGCCCGTAGTCCTCACGCAGTCGAACAGCAGCGTATGCGCCAGCAGCGCCACCGCCGACTATGACAACATCTTTGGAGATGGTGTGGGTAGTACGGGTTGCTGCTATGGTGGACGACAGGGCGATAATACCCGCCGTCATCAACAAACTAGGTATCTTGACGAGCATGGCAAAGAAAAGTGTTAACTCCAGATGTATAGAGAAGATTGATGCTAGATGATTCAGCGGCTTCAACAGGCTAGGGCATGGTGGTCTTTATGTATTCTCTCAAAAGGTCACCGTCTGGAAATGGACTGGGTAAACAAGGGGCTCTCATGGAAGCTGCCCTACGGTTACTCTTCAAAGACCTGGTCTCTCAAGACGGGCATTCCAGGCCAAGCAGAGGTAAGCGGCGTTACCAGTTGATCGGGACTCGGGACCGAGAAATTGGCTCAGTTATTGCTAGGTGGTACTCTGGTTTGGGGGTTGCTCGCGCCTCTATTTCGTACCGGCTGGTCGGCATATCATGGCTTCGGTATCCATAGAATGAAGTTTCTTTGGCCCATAAGACCTGATTTACCCAAGGGCTCTTGGGCATGTGTGGCATGCTCATAGCCGTAGACACAAGGTTTAGGGCGCCCACCCCCTCCCTTCTTAATTCCTCACCCCTGTCATGATCAGATCCTGTCAAAAATCATTGTCCCAAGTTATTCACGAGAGTATAACCTGTTACCATTCGTATACAGGAGAAGTAAGGTGATTTCCTTTTAAGGGGGTTGATCTACGAGGAGAGACGGTAACCTTCCTCCCACTTTTGTGACAGGAACCTTCCGGTTCGACCCCTGTAGATTTATGGAGAGGGGTGCAGATCCGGATAATATCAATTAGCGTCGTTTTGTCTGGTGGGTTTACAAAGGCCAGATCAAGCAAGCTGACGGCGAATTCGCCGAGTATGTAGATACTACATCTCCGACAGCCGAATACTAATCTTCCCTAGATTTTAGTCCTGTCGGCACTCATTTCTCAGGCTTTACCGGTAGCGTCAAAAGCCCCGAAACCTCCGCCAGTCATCGGTGGTGTCGACGGTACGGTCGAGAAGATTCAGCCATGGGCAATTCGACTTGTCGTCTGGTCTGTGTAGTGCTGCTACTGTTGAACGGATCGCGTGCGCCTTGATGTCCTTAATTGTATGTGTATTGTCCAACTGTGTCCCCCGCCTTCCTCGGAGAGGATCTGCTTATTATGCTCCTGAATGGGTCTAGGGTCGCCGACAGCTGACCGATAGGTCACATAATACCCCGTGCGGCCATCCTACTGTTCAACAATAGTCTATATTACAATCTGATTTTAAGATAGCAGATGGGCTAATAGTCGAGTTTCTAAATACCGGTGAAGATGAGACCGGCTAACTGGAGTATCGAAATACAGGTCAGAGAGCTGCCTCAGCACTATAACAACCTCTCAGATAGGTCATTACTAAATAGATGGAAATAGGGTTCTAACCCAACTCTAGGATATGGACAAGACGAATAATACACACTTCACCCCAATATATGACAAAACAATTTATAAGCTTTACACGACTATATTGAAGAAACCCCTTACAAGGAGATGAACACAGACTTCACCTGGGTCCAGGTTTCCAAGCACGCTTTGCTAAACTCCCGACCTCCCGCACCACTCTGCTTCCAGCCACCCATCGGCATGTCAATAGCCATGAATGGACTAGTACAGTTCACCCCAACAGCACCAGCTTCTAGTGATTTGACAACCCTCAAGGCCCGTGAAAGGTCACTCGTAAAAACACTCGAGTATAGACCAAATTCGGTATCGTTGGCCTTATCCAAGACCTCGTTTTCGTCCGTGAACGTGTTGATGACAAGAACAGGTCCAAAAATCTCCTCTCTGATCAACTTGTCGTTCTCTGGCACATCGCGAACGATTGTGGCGTCCACAAAGTAGCCCTTATCGAGAGCCTTGTTACCGCCAAGTGCAATGTCGTAACCATTTTCCTTTGCGTGGTCAAGAAAAGACAAGACGCGATCGAATTGTAGCTTATCAACTTGTGGCCCGCGCTTGGTGCTGGCAAGTAAGGGATCTCCTGGTACACCCAGCTCCGACATTGTAAACTTTAGAGCTTCAATAAACTTGGGAGCAATCCCTTCTTGCACGTAGATCCTGGTGCTAGCCATGCAGACTTGGCCCGAGTTGTACAAGATTGAAAAGGCGGCAGCCATAACAGTCTTCTCGAGAGGTGCATCGTCAAAAACAAGCAAAGGGCTCTTACCACCAAGCTCCAAGCTAACATCTTTTAAGTTAGACTCGGCAGAGGCCTTTTGGATGGCTCGCCCAGTCGCAACCGAGCCTGTGAACGAGATCCTTCTGATATCCATGTGCTTAGCGATGGCCTCACCACAAGGTCGGCCAAACCCGTTCAGGATATTCAAAACACCCTTGGGAAGGCCGATATTCTGACACAAAAGACCCACGACGATCGACGCGAAGGGGGATTTTTCTGATGACTTTACCACCATAGTGTTGCCAGCCGCCAGAGCCGGTCCAAGCTTGGTCACAATCATGAACAATGGGGCATTCCATGGGATAATGCCTCCGCATACGCCGTACGGCTGACGGATGGACAAGTTGATATATCCAGTGGTATTGAGAGATGTTTCTCCAGTGATGTCAATAGCATGGGTTCCGAAGTATCTAAGATATCGCTTTGCGAGTTGAACAACAACTGTTTTCTTGTTAGTGAGATGCATGCCACCAAGACTAATATAGAGGTCTAGATAAAAGAATCGCTGACATTTAGTTCCAGACTGCGGCATGCCCATAGCAATAGCTTCCAGATGCATAAACAAGTCTTCATTCTTCTCGATTTCGTCGGCTAATTTAATCAAGTAATCGCATCTCTCCTCAGCTGAGAGAGCGGACCAGGCTGGAAACGCGGCTTTGGCAGCCTCGACAGCGAGGTCTACATCCTCAGCACCGGCTTCATAGACGGACCCGATCTTTTCTTCTGTGGTAGGATTGGTTAAATCAAAGGTCTTACCGGAGACCGAAGGGACAAATTCGCCATTGATAAACAGTCGTTTCTCTTTGAGTGGTTGGGCCGACATGATTATGGATTGAAAGACGTGTTTGATTTTATGGCGTTGTAAGCTAGGAATCTTCGTGGCGCTAGGCAAGACAAGTCAAGATTGAATGACAGGATAGTAATAAAGACGGCCGGCGATAGCGTCACTTTATATCTGTCTGTATCAAGTGATACTTGTTCAAAATTCTTCAGAAGGCCTGGTACAGATCAGAACAACCTATGAAATGACATGGTACTAGATGTTGTCCAGATACAAGACAATCTAGGCGATCCGGAACCTCGGATTTCACTAAAAGTCCGCCCATTCTAGCACACCACACGACTTCCCCACGCGGCTAAAACCTGGCCTGGGTCAAATTAAACTCCGACGACCGAAAGCCGACACCTTTCCCCCGCATTTTCCAACGTTCATTAACTCCATGTCAACCATCCGAGTCTTGCAATTCATATCCTGCTAGCACTTAGACCCCACGGACTTAGCTGAAGCCACGTCCATGAACCAGGCACAAGAACCGCGTAACTGTGTGAGCTGCAAGGAACGCAAAGTCCGTTGTGACCGTCGACGTCCGTGTTTCAACTGCACCAAAGCCGGTCGGGAGTGTGTCTTTCCAACTACCGGTCGCATACTACGACAGCCGCAACGCATGAGGCGGGAACCCATGGTTCGAAGTGAGAAAGAGATTGATCTTATGGATCGTATCCGTCGGCTGGAGAATGTGGTGACCACTTTGCGCGGTGGAAGCCAAACTGAACAGGATGAAGACTTCACCAACAGTGAGATGTCAGTGAGTGACGACATGGAACAGGGTGAGGTTATGGTGTCTTCTTCAGCAATATGGCGGCATCACTACACGCCTTCAAATGACTCGCCAGATGTTGGTGTCATGGTTGACAAAGAACAAGGGAGACTGTACGTCGGCGATGGCTTATGGGCAGATATACAACAAGAGGTAAGACAGCATTCTCCTTAATACCATTGTTAGAGGGGGCTTCCAGTAGATTATGTAGTAGATTGACTGCTGACTACTTTGATAAAGCTTGATACAATAAAAAACCATATCAACATACCTGATTCGGAAGATGACGACGATGACTCTGTCTATACACCAAACCTTCAGTCCAATCATAGGGCCTTATCCAATAGTGCAGGCAGCTTCATTTTCAGCAACCGTTCTATGAGCTCGGCGAGAACGGAAGATTTGAGGCCTTTACCCTCTCAAATGCTCTTCATCTGGCAGACTTACGTCGAGAATGTCGATTCCTCTATCAAGGTGCTGCACGTTCCGACTGTTTCCAGAATGATTCATGATTCTCGAGGCAACTTCAGCTTGCTGCCATCTTTTATGGAGCCATTGATGTTTAGCATTGCATTCGCAGCTGTCAACTCTCTAACTAGGGACGAGGTAGAACCCCAGCCACATTAAATCATGTCGGGATTATCTGATCTAACCTAGTGTTTGGGTTTAGGTTCAAGTCCACTTTCGCTGTGACAAGAAAGAGCTTGTATCTCGATTCAGGCTTGGAACAGAAGACTCTTTTTCGCGTGCCGACTTTATAAATACGAAGGAGCTCTCTGTTGTCCAAGCCCTGATCATATACACCCTCCTTATTCGTCTAGAGGAGTCCCAGAGATATGTCTGGGCTATAACCGGACTAATCTCTCGGATAGCAGTAGCTATTGGGCTGCACCGTGACGGCTCCCATTTTCCTGATATAACCCCTTTCGAGGCCGAGATGCGGCGTCGGGCGTGGTGTTATATCTATGTCCTCGAGTTTGCCACTGGTGACTTCCAGGTGCCAGGACTGTCAATATCCGACGCTGTCTTTGACACACGCCTCCCATCGAATCTAGACGACGACGACATGCACCAGCAAATGACAGCCTTACCAGAAGCTAAACCAGGGCACACACAAACAACTCTATGCCTATTGAGAAATAGAATAACAAAGGTTAGCAAGCATGTCAAGACCGTGACGGCTTCCATGTACCCCTGCCGTCAGAAACCCGATGTCGACACGATTCACAAGCTCGACGACCTTTCCCAATATTCTCAGCAGGAGTTTGCGGAATTTCTCGTTCCCGTACCGCCAGACCAACCGATATGCCTTCTCACTCGCACAATGGCAGCTATTGCGGTGAGGCGGCATGAACTCATACTGGATCACATTCGACAGCCGTCTTTGCAAGCCAGGGGCAATTCTCTTGGCAGAGATAAGCAATTTATCTTGGCTTTGGGAGTTCTCGAAGACATACATATGCTCCAGCATGGCCCGTCCACAAGGAGATGGGCATGGCAATTCTACGGTTTCGTTCAGTGGCAGCCACTCGTTCTAGTGCTTTGTCGGCTCTCCGTTTCAGAATTCGATGCTATGGCAGAACATGCCTGGAATATCGTCATGAAAACTTTGGAGACATGTCCAGAATCTATCAAGGAAGAACCACTCTGGCAACCGCTGTTTAATCTTATTCAGTGTGTGAACAAGAGGCGGCTCCAGCAGCTCAAGAGCAGACCATCTGCGGATATTCGGAAACTCCGTAACCCATCAAATTATGCGTACACACCAAGGACCCAAGAGTCAGAACCCGGTAAGAGTGGTGGGAACACACTTCCACGGATGGGGTCGAACGACCTTCCAAGGTCTGAGCAAGATCACTTGCCCACTGCAGTGTCGGCAACAAGTACGCCGAGCGTAGAATGGCGCTCCCAGAACTGGTTTTTGACGCAAGGAAACAATCCAGATATAGTCATGGGAGCCATGGATGCCATTACTAGTGTTTATCCTCGTGAAGAGGATCATCTACCAACAGGGTTGGAGCAATCAGCGGCTGGGTCGCAGGAGCAAAATGTTACTGAAAAGTCATCTGACAGTGTTGAATCTTCTAGATTGGCTCAGTGGAATGAAATTTTCAACACCAGTGAACAGTTTGTGCTATGGGATCAGTGGGCATTTTGAGTAGGAAGCTTCTGTAGATTTACGTAAGAAACGTCCATGCGCAATGCTATCGCCACTATTCGTATTCGGGAGGAGGTTCTCAAGTCCCTGAATTATTACCAGCCGCAGGAGAGCTTATGTATCGTCGGAATTAGTGATGTTTCGGAACGGACAAGACTTCCCAAAGCAGGTAGGTGAATCAATATCATCAGGGTATAAAGCCGTAGGTAGTACGGACATCGGCAATTCAAATCCACTCTATTGCCGCTTATTAAATGATGAGAGGGCTGTGCCTGAGGCACCTACAACATTAAGCAGACCAGGCGGAACTTGATATGGATTGACCCTTGATGCAATCTCAATTAAAGGCACCTTCATCCCCAACCCAGCATGAACTTCTCGTATATCGGATTTCGTACCGAGGCTTGTTTTTGGCTATTTTCAAAATCTCGGAAAACCTAACGTTACCAAACGTACCCCCTCACCATAACGAGAGATGACTTCTTATCCTCCCGCACAATGTTGCACAGTTGGCTTTAGGCATGAGTAAGACCCCTGTTCCATTTTTCACATTACCTTGAGAATTATTCCAACTCATCTTTATCAGAGGTGCTCCACAAGGTAAAGCCATACGCATCACCGGCGGTAAGCATGAAGCCTACCTTGCAACACCGCCACCAGACAAGGCCAAAAAGTCCAGTGCCATTCTATTTTTACCTGACATCATGGGTATCTGGCAAAACAGTCGTCTCCTTGCTGACGAGTTTGCGTCAAACGGCTACTTGACCTTACTGCTCGACACTTTCAACGGTGATCCCTTACCTGTAAGGGCAGTTGTAAATGACGAGGTAGACATTTTCAAGTGGCTTGCGGGCGGCTCCACGGGTGACAACCCACATAATGAACCAGCTGTTGATCCTATTGTTCTGGATGCCATCAAATTCCTGAGGGAGGAGTATGCAGTAAAGAAACTGGGAGCTGTTGGGTATTGTTTTGGTGCCAAGGTGGGTTGAAGGAGAAATTGACCCTTGCACTTATAGGGCGTGACATATCCTGACCATTTGTGTAGTATCTTGTTCGTCATTGGAATGACGGCATTGACGCCGGCTACCTGGCCCATCCCAGCTTTGTGGACGCTGGTGAGCTCGCTGCTATTAACGGTCCCGTTTCTATTGCGGCTGCTGAGACGGACCACATCTTCCCGGCCGAGAAACGGCACGAGACGGAAGACATCCTGGTCAAGAATGGCAAGCAATACCAGTTGACGCTTTACTCCAAGGTTGCTCATGGCTTTGCGACGCGATGTGACTTGTCAAAACGAGAGCAGAAGTGGGCAAAGGAGCAGGCTTTCTACCAGGCAATTGTGTGGTTTGATGAGTATCTGCGTGAGTGATGAGTTGAGGGGGCAGGCGGCAGGCGGTATAGGCTCCTCTTTATGAACGAGGGCGACGATGTGAGGAAGCAGATATATCACCTTTTCGACTCCATGTGTTCTTCGATTTCTCAATTTTGAATCAAGCTACTTACTATTCATCACTATTACAAGAAGTATAATTATATCATTAGTTGTTGACATATGTATCGAGATATCATACCACCGAGCTTTCCGCACTTGATTCAATTGACGTTGTTACTTTTCTGCCCCCTTCATTGGGAGCCTCTGCCTCCAAGGATCACCGAATAATTATTACGTTGTCGAAAAGGAAACGAGAAGTGCCGTGTCGATCATTATTGTCTTTGATTCTGTTGCCAATTCGCAGAATGAACCTAGAGTCAACAGCGGTTCTGAGAACCGAAGGCCAACGGCCGAAACTCAGAAGCGAGGACCGACGACCGAAGCGCCGAGACCCAGGGGATTCATTCCACCAACGGCAGTGACCGGTTCTCGTCACAGACAGAGTGCCGCCGCCGCCTTCAATCTCGGAACTCTCCAGTAAGTGAGTAAACTACTCCGTAGAGATGATGACAGTCGACACGAAGACAGGAATTTGTGTATAATGCCTGCAACCTGCATCCGTGACTTCCTGTGTGCCAATGTCTTTTTCAATGCACATGCATGCTATACAGCCTTGTGATCATAAACACCATGAGCTCAATACAGCAGGACAGCGCTACTCCTCGCTTACTCGAGGCGAAACAAGATGAAACAAACCAAGTTCGTCGTGATTCTCCGCCGATAGCAGAACGCCAAAGTGACGATATCGAAACTCAACGACAGTTCGAAAAAGATGACCCAGACGCTCTAGACTGGGACGGACCAGAGGACCCTGACAACCCTATGAACTGGCCGCCGCGGAAGAGGACAGCGCATATTATTCTCATTGCGTTGGTTCAGTTGGTTTCGTAAGTAATCCATCTTTTTTCTTGAGTCTCCTCCCCATCTTGGTACATGAACCAAGCTTTTGACAATGTTAGCAACCTTGCATCGACTATGTTTGCCCCAGCCGGCAAGCTTCTAATGCACAACTTTGACTTCTCTAGCCGAACTTTATCATCCCTCTCCGTCTCCATCTACGTCCTCGGTTTCGCTATCAGTCCGCTCATATGGGCTCCTCTGTCTGAGGTCTACGGTCGCTTTCCCATTTACATAATATCAACCATCATCTTTGTCGGGTTTGTCCTTGGGTGTGCCTTCTCAACAAGCCTTGCCATGTTCATGGTCTTTCGATTACTTTCCGGCTGTGGTGGTGCTGCATCTCTCGCTTTGAGCGGCGGAACCCTCGCAGACCTGGTTCCTAGGCAGCAAAGGGGCAAGTGGATGGCTCTCATTGCCATTGGACCTATTATGGGCCCAACCATTGGCCCGGTGGTCGGTGGCTTTGTGGGCCAAAATATAGGATGGCGTTGGATATTTCGACTTATGGCTATATGTGTGAGTCGAGCACTTCTAGTGTCTTTTTGGAATGTTTGACTAAGAAGCTTGGAGATCGGGGCCCTTATCCCTTTGGCTGCGTATTCCCTGCGGGAGACATATGCTCCCGTGATCCTCTTGCAGAAAGAGAATCAGCGACGAATGTCTCTGGGTCTTCCTCTAGTCTCTGCCGGAAGAGATGTTCCGGCAAAGCTAAAGCGAAGCATTTTACGACCCTTCAAACTTCTCTTTCTATCGCCTGTCGTCCTCTTCCTCGCTCTATACGCAGCGTTCTGCTTTGGTCTCATGTTTCTACTTCTAACTACCTTCTCAAATGTCTTCAGTGGTCAGTATGGTTTCGACATGGGCATTACCGGCCTTTGCTACCTCGGTATGGGAGTCGGCACACTTGGAGGCCTTATCGCCCAAGGCAAGTTCAGTGACAACATTATGCGTAAACGTGCAGAACAGAGAGGTGGGGAGCCCAAGCCCGAGGATCGAATCCCGTTGATGGCTTACTTGTCTTGGACTATACCTGTAGGAATGTTCTGGTATGGCTGGAGTACCGATGAAAAAGCACATTGGATTGTGCCTATTATTGGCTCGGCTTTTGTTGGTATTGGCTTTATCTTCGTCGTGGTAAGTCCACCCACGTATGGCTTTTCTGCCTACCATAGGCCGTTCTATCAACTCACGCAAATTATTAGATGCCCTCGATGATCTATCTCGTCGACTGCTTTGGCCCAGAAGCTGCAGCATCTGCCCTCGCCGCTCACACAGTGCTGCGGTCTGTCACTGCGGCGTTTTTACCTCTCGCAGGACCTCGAATGTATGAATCTCTTGGCTTGGGCTGGGGAAACAGCCTCTTAGCCTTTCTTGCAATTGCAATGATTCCAATTCCGTGGTATTTTATGAAGAATGGTGAGAGACTGAGGCTTAAATCTAAGCTGGTTTTATAGACTATCGAAGACTCATGTTGGAAGTTGTGAAGGGCCTGGCTGGGGACAGCTGAAAGCAGGTAGATCTCAGTCTTGAGGAAGCTACCAAATGAGGCCTTGCATGCCGGGAGGTTAAAGAAGCAACGGGGGAGAGAACAATGAAGCGGCAGGTTGGTGCGGTCCAGGCCGGGCGAGCCGTTGATGGAGCAGTCAATGAGGTCGTTGTAGTAAATCTGTGAAGCGTCGTTAGTATAGCAAGCTCTCCTAATGCGTCTGGTATCGCACATGCCGCAAGACTAACTCTTTATATGGTGATAGAGTCATAGAGCTTGTTGCCAACATCGAGATTAAACTGAGTAGCTGCGCAGTCAATGGGATCTTTCTTGCACACTCCTCCGATACATCCACGACCGCCGTTGAGTGCAGTCAGGCAGAGGCAGTGGTCTTCGCCGTTTGCATCGAGCCAGAAGTAACGTTTGCCCTTCTTAGTTTCTCCACGGTAGTATGCCGATCAGGTGAGTTGCTATGTCACCATTGAGGACAATATCGACGAGAGTTGCTCTGTGTAGGGGAAGGTGCTAGTATCGCCTTCTCCCCTGAGGGGAATCCTCATTATGTCGTCGATCTTGGTGGTAGAGGCCTTGAAGGTAGCCACCAAACAATCTTCTATCTCCTCCTTGTTAGAAGTAAAGTCACCTCCGGTGCCAGTAGCGGTCGCCTAGTGTTTATTGAGGGGTATATTTAATGCACCTGAACCCCGGTTGCATGCCGGTGCTGATAGTAAACGCCCCAGCGATATTTTTCGAGATATCCTCTTCCCCCGAGACTGGTGCCAAAGTCGCTATTAATTAATTACATTAATGTTAACACTACAGATGCTAGCAGTGTCCTAATTATTCCTTCCCTAAATGCCTCTTATTTTTTCCCTTTTGCAAATATCTTAATATTATATAGTTGTATTGTGAGACTTTCTCCTTCGATCGACAGGTGAAAATATATCGGGGATACTACCAAAAGTTGGAAATGGTCTATAATCTATCTATATTCTCCCAAACCGCACACCAGAACGCTCTCAAATAGGAGGAAAAAACGCATACAAAAGAAACTTAGTGTGGAGCATCGAGGGCATCCTTCTCGTGCAAGTACCGGAACACGTGCTTCGCCTTGTTGATCCGGTACCTGGTTGCAAATGGTGACAGAGCCTTCATCAAGATAAGCCAGCCTGCAAGCGTCGGCAGAGTGTAATGCAGCTTATTGACAGCACCAGACGTGATAATTGTGATGAGGGTCTGATACCAATGTAGCGACGGGAAGAAGTAATTAATGCGATACCAGTTGTTGAGGAGGTCAGGTGCACCGATGGCAGCAGCGACGTTGAAAACAACCCAGGTTAGGAAACAAAACGTGACAAACGCAATTGGCACGAAGCCAGTGATAACGTCCAAGACATCGAAGCTGATCATGGCAAACACCCAAGTGACAGCCCAGGTTGCGAAAAACATCTTTGCGTCCAAGGGGTAGGAGCCGCGGAATGCGTACATCCAGCCTGTAGAGCAGAGACCACAAATGAGAGGCCAGAAGATGCTCCAGAAGAGCCGGGCGTAGATATGCGTTTTGACATCATAGGCGGCGTAGAGATGCATACCGTTGCAAATGCCGTTCCAAGCCATGATGAAGAAAAATTGCATCAGGATTGGGAAGACGGCCCCAATGGTGTTGAGGAAGGCTTTATCGTCCATGTCGCTGAAATTGTGGATCGATGCACTGGTACCGACAGCTCGTGCTGGAGTCGTCAGCGCGCTCAGGGATACGGTTGTGTTTGCGAATTCGCCGCTGCCAAGTTTGGGTCCGATAAATTGTGCGCTAAATATTCCGGCGGCTGCGCTTGCGGTAGTGATGGTTGATGACTGTATGCCACCGGCATACAACGTGTAGTATCTGGCTGTCAAGAGATAGTAGGTGTAGACATCGCTAGGATCGTATGAAGAGGTGGTGCCGTTGACAGCTTCTTCGAATCGAGCCGTTGCTCCCGGTTGGACGACAATCGCGGCCCAGTACTCCCCATCGAAGACACCCTGCCTGATCTGATCTGGAGATGTTGACGAGGTATCGACGTTGATATAGGTCGGGAACTCGTGGGATTGATTGTTCGCCGCTGCCGCAATCCGCAGTGCTGTACCGAAGTCACCACCATCGAAGTCAGCAAGGGCAACTTTCGCCCGCTTGACGTATTCGCCTTGATTATGGAAGAGACCAAAGATGTGGGATGCGTTGATCCAAAAGATAGCAAGGATCATAATGGCAGCGGGGACCAAAGCCTTCATCATGTCCACTGCGGTAGCCTTGGGTTTGGGGCCATTTGTTCGCGTTCTTGTTATTGACATCTCCACTGCAACATCCTCGTCGTCTGGCGAGGCCCGGTGCGTGCCGATATAGGGGCCATGCATCGAGTATCTTGTTTCTGGCATTGGAAAGTGAGTTGAAGATTAGAGTTGAGCCCAGGAATGGACGTTGATAAGTGGTGTAATTGACAGAAACAGAAACAAAATGGTTACCGGCAAGCAATCATGAACACGAGTTAAATAGAGAAATATATATCCAAGCCGCCTACGTCACGTTCAAGACGGCATTTCGTCCGTTACCTTGTACGAAGACTTTGTTGCTGGTACGATGAGTTGCTCGGCTGGCCAGTACCCGTGCATGGATGAAAGAACCCGAATGCCGCGACTCAGCTCTCGGTCCTCGGAGATTAAGTTGGGTACCGTACCTCCTACCTACACAGGTTAGGTAAGCGGAAGCGGGTGAGAGCGGGAGTGAAAATGTCGGCCTCTTCGGCCTTATTGGAATTACCGCTGCAAGGTTATCGGATTTAAAAATAAGAATGGACCCGGGGCTCGGCAGTCAGGGCCTAGACGCACGAAAGCGCAGGTTATGACATAGTCCAGACCACCTCGCTGTGCAACTATAACCGGCACATATCGTATTGCGAATTTCTCGAGAAGACAAAAGATAGAGGACGCACGGCATGCATGTCTTAATACATAAACGAGGAAGGAACCAACGCCTCGCATTTTTCAAGCCTAGTACTACATATTAAAATCAATTAAGTTACCAGTACTTATTAGCGATCTCATAGTGGGAGACTCCGGTGTATGGTTTTTATAGCTATTAAGGATAATAAGTCTCGTATCTAATACATCACGAGACTCTATTTAAGGTAAATAGACGTCTTTTAACCATTCTAGAGCTATATGGTTATCGGTCTAGCTATTCGGGGATGTAATATAGTGCTAGTCTGCTATTAATTTAAATTTATTAAGAAATAACTACTTCTATAGCTCTTTTCCTTTAAAAATAATCCCCGGTTTTAAAATATAATTAATTATGGTAATAGCCTTAATAAGCGAGATCTAAGTATATAAGTAGATACCTTTTAATATTACCTTCTTCATTAGGATAGAGCTCCTAATTATAAAGCTAGCCAGGCCTTATAGATAACTAATTAGTTATAACCT
>ONZP01000115.1:0-89237 GCA_900312805.1 Fusarium torulosum
GATAATAAAGATATAAAGTAAAGGATTTTTATAATACTCGCTTATCTATAATACTCGCTTATTAAGCACATTATAAGTAGTAGGATAAATAAATAGTCAGATAAATAAAAGTCTATTCCATATTCAACTAGAATTAACTAAATGTAATATGTTATTATTTGTTAAATTACCCGAGTTTCCGTTTGTTATTTGTATAATTTGCCGTTATGTATATATCTCCAAGGAGGTCGAGCCGCATTTAAAGAAGCATCATAGGGGTATCGAAGTAGCCACCAGAAGAGATATAGCCCAATAAGTGAGGGATATGCCCGGTATGATTGAGGACCGGAGAGGGTTATTAACGTGGTAGAAACCACCGCCGACAATTGACCCGATCCCATATATCTATCCGTCCGCGTCTCATAATTTAGGTTGCAATGAGGAGGGTTGTTTATTTGTGGTTGGCACCCCGCGAGGCATGTAGGAATATTACCGGAAAGATCATAGTTGGAGTAACCCACGAGGGAGAGGAAGGAGGATAATGCACCAGCCCATAGACCTAAGCGAAGTGCTATGGCGCACCGGCGTCTAAAGCCAGTGGTTTTTCAGTAACGGGCCGGGCAGTAGTTGGTTCGAGGTTGGGTTTGGGGTGCCGGCCACCTAGACGCTAGACGAGGCCGCCAGGATGGAGCAGGCGATTCGCGCCATGGAGTAGAAGTAAAAGTAGTTCGAGCGGGAGGATAAAGAGTGCATTAAAGCCGCCGACGCCAAGACAGATGCCAATGCGTGGTTAGAGCGTGTAGTATGGGCCGATTATTTGTAGGGTTTGGATCCAGAAGCTATGAGATAGTTGATGGACCCGGTTGGCGAGGAAGAGCACGTTTTGTAGTTGATCCACGATAGCGTCATGCGCGTCATGTCGCAGGCACGGATTATAGCCGCACCTAGTATCGTTGGCACCTAGGCGTTATTTGAAGTGTAGCGTAAAGAAGTCGATAAGAAGCCGCGGCGGCCGTTTGATAATCGGATCGAGGAAGACATATGGGCCCGGTACATAGTAGTGTGGTCCAAGTTGATATGTTACATTTACCGGGCAGAGGAGATCGCAGATGACAACAAGAGGCCCGGGTTTAAGTTGACAAAGCGGCAGAGCGATCACATAGATGCGTTAGAAGACATGATCAAGGAGCATATTGAAGACCCGGAAGCCAACCCTATCACTTATTGTAATGGTGAATAGACCTATTCACCTTTTATTTATATGGCACTTTAGCGTGGCGCTAACAGCTCACCCTGCCAGTATCGCTATCTGACGAGAACTAGCGTGGTTAGTCTATTAAGTGGGGCGAGTAACCTATTAATACCTTGTGCCACCTAAAGAGATAGCTATTAGCATTCGATTATTAATTCGCAGTATGAAGAGAAGCTCTGTCGGCGCGTGTTAAAGTTCGCCCTGCCAGAAACGATATTTCGCATAAGCCTTGGCAGGCCCCGCTCTGTCTTTAATATTCCACTCCTATGGCCTTAAAACTATAGGCATACGTAGCAGTTGCATATCAGATTAGTAGGTTATCTTTTTCTTTTTACACTTTCTAATGCGATAAAATGGGCTATCTTTTAAAGGCTATACTATTCTGCTCTGCTTAGCACTTAGTTAAGGAAGGGTTAATGCTATTCTAAGCTTAGACCTCTATTACTCTCCTCTTGGAATTAGTTAAGAGTATACAGTTATTTTCACTTCTGTCTGTCCATGGCTATTCGGAGTGGCAGACGAGCTTGTAGGATCATATATGATCTAATCACGGGGAGCGAAACCTCGCAGGAACATACTAAATGCAAGACAAGCCGGAGAGGAGGAGAAGGAGAAGGAATTGGCAGCCATCAGAAGCATGACTCTGAGACCCCAAGCACGCAGCTTCAATACCAGGTATGCAAGCGACATCGATACCTATTTCGTCAATCTTAGGCCCATATCATTCATTGCAACGCTTTGTGTGTTTTCCATAAGATAAGCCATTCGACGTCGAAGTTGAGCATTCCGCCCTTTAAGAAGTCATGCTTGCTGGAGGACCTAATCAGAAATGTTGGTGCAGCTACCTCGTTACCCAGAAGCACGCTAATAATACCATCGTCAGTTTTGGTCCATCACCTGAAATGATAGTCTTGTCATTCGATGCGGAGATGGTGATTTGCAGCGGAAATAGATGGGAAGAGGAAGGCTTTGACGTCGATACTGTTGGACGAGGATGACGATGCTCTTGGGGGAGAGAAAGACTGAGCGGTCCGACAACGAGGTGTTCGCTGAAAGCAGTGACCCGATTCAGACACAGATTCCGGTTACGCTGCTGTCGATAAAGGCGCGTTTGACGTCTCGGGTAACCACAACGACTCATGGGCGTGCGGGATCCAGCCCGGAGATAAGCCTAGAACCAAGCACACATACCCCTGCAGCGCATGGCGGAAACTATTAGTACTTGCGGCTGTGATGGCTTATGAGATAGACACAACGAGGCTTACGGGGTAGTAAGAACCCGCCTTTTGTTGTTTATTTGCTTTTCTTTTCGTGGCGGAGCAGCGGCAGGTAAGGCGGCTTACTTAATTCTGCCTTGCAAGGCATCCTGTTGCCGGTTCCCATATACAAGTTCCTCCGAATTCCTAATAGTATTAGCGTTGTTACCCCATTTATTCAGCTCTACTCACTATAACTTGGTGATTGGACGATATGCTATGCACCCATCACATCGCTTTGACACCCGAAGAAACGGCATGCTGTCCGCATCAATCGCAATATTTCCCAGCCGCTGTTCCGCCAGCTTCAGTTGTGGCGAAACACTAAGGAACAGTTTTTTTTCGCGGTCATGCATGCAAACATATGAGCTACCTTAGCCTCATTTACACCACATTTATGCTTGAGCCGACAACTCCCTACTGCCTGGATATGTCACATGTTGCCCAGGAAATGTTTCTTGCCGCTAAGGTACGGCTCCTGGATATTGCATCGGAAACGATTGTTCTCGAGGTAAAATGCCTGTAGGGCTTGGATGCACGCTTAGTACGGGTCGCCGATAAGAGTGGGGAAGTTGGAGGAGGCAGTTGCCGGACTGATGGGCATTGCCGTTATAGCTATTCCGAGGGTACGGATAGTTTGGCGCGTAATATGGACGCCGGCATAGCGGAGAGTCTCCCGTCTGCGTGGTGAAGCTTAAATCTTCTGCAGGGGTAATGGGGCATGCCGTGAGGGCACGGGAGCACAACCCGATTACAAAGCGCAATAATTCGCTTGAACACTGTTCTGCCAAGCGGGTTGGGCCTGCTTACAATAGAGCAACCCAAGAGCACCCCAAGGGTATCCTCTCCTACAACCCATATACTCATCCTTTGTAGGCCCGATTTCGCGGCCGTGTGTCGGGTGGTTTTGAAGTGTTCCCTTGTCGCTCGTAGGCAGTAGGGCTTCCGAGCACTACCGCATAACCACAGCCTGAATCAGCGGACAAGTGCTGGCGGATGGTGAGTCTCCTCGGTTCTGAAATGTCCCCAGTCAAAAGGCATTCAAGGGTTCCCAGCCAGCACCGCGTGGAGGTAAGAGTCGTCGCTGGCCTGATCACGATCCGCGTAGCCATTGGTAGAGCTCATAGAATTTGGCTCGACCTCCACAGTGACACGGCCTCATGGGCTTCAACGGCCGCTACGTTGCCCAACTCATAGCTGAAATTATCGATACGCATCTTAGCTATGTGAGAAATAAAAGCGGAAGGCGAGTTTACCGAATGAATAGATTGAAGAGGAAGGATGAGAGAAGAACAGCATGGAAGAGTTAAAGATGTAGATAAAGAAGAAAATGATGAAAGTTAAGAGCCCTAGACGACGTAAGGATGAAGGTAATGGTAGGTTGTTCCGCTTACACGGACCCTCTTTCCCCCAGGCGAAGAGTTGGTGATACTGTCAGATGCTTGAGTTTGAGTTTATCCTCTATAATTAACCAGACAGCCTGCTCCGGTGGTTTCATGCATGAGAATGGAGATCGGCAACTAATATTTGGTTCTTAAACCTGTCCAGGGTTCCCCTCATATGGCTTTTAGTCTATCGAAAGTGGCGTCTTGGGATAGAGGTGCGAGGGGTCAATGCGGTAACTTCCTCAGTTTAAACTTGCTGATAACCAGCTATCATTGCTATTTTTCAGTCTGCTCGGCTGATCTGGAGAAGCAGTTTCTACAGGAACTTTTTGGGTGGTTTTATAGACGCTCAACTTGGCCGAGCGGAAGGCTAACAAGCTGGTCAAAGCGAGTTGAGCTGTCTGCATAAATACTACCTTTACTCACACACAACTCGCAACTTGCGAAGAAAAAAAACAAGAAAAAAAAAACCAGGACGGCGTGGGCCACTTACTTTCAGTGCAAACAATGGAACCCCCTGGATAACCCTGGTTAAAACATATGCAAACCCCGGGAAAAGGTCTCCAATCTAGAACTCGTTCGATAAATCCCTGCAGCAATTTCTCTCCGCTGCAGCTAGCTTGTTTACAGAATGATGCGGGTATGGCTCCATCGATTGTTTTGTTGTATTGTCGCTGCACTTTGGGTTCAGCCGCAGTGAGGCTTGAAAGTGAATATACTTTGGGACTGAGCATATAAGTGAGGGACAACTCACGCTGAAACATGCAGTTCGTATGGCCGTCAATATTCGCAATATTTCGGCTGCTGTGCTGCAACGTCGCTATCATGATAGAATCATCATCCTCGTTTACCGCATCCTCAATCCCCCTGCTTCACAATGCAGTGAAATCCCTAATCTTCAAATGCGCCGAACTTCTCATGGCTCTGTTTATATATAAAATCTTCTCCCTTCTTGCCGCGCGGTCTCATCAATTCACGTCTTACCTCATGTTTGCCGAAGACTATATACAACGCTATCTATTCCTGTCTTCCCGTGGCTTCTCGCGCGCCAGCCTTGTCGTCCTTAGCTTCAGCATCCTCAACGTACTTGCGTCTCTCTACGGGACCTTGCTCTGGACGCTTGACTCTCCAGGCTACATCTTCAGGGAGTCCATTGCCACAGTCGCCGAATATGAGAGCTTACGCACCAAGGACCCACCTTACATTGTTCAGTTACATTTCGATTCCAACGATCTTAGAGAAACGGAGGCGACTCTTTCACAAACCGTGGGATCCGAGCTTTTTCGACCCGGGTTTAACTACACCTTGACCGGCGAGGTCGTTAGGGGAACTCCTGAAATAACGGCACCGACGCGACAAGACGACGTCGGGGCGCGAATCTGGCTCGATAATGATGGCTTTTCCGTTTCGCCAGATAGTTACGTCATGTTACCTGGTTCTGCCACTATGAACGGCGAAGTGTTAAGTATTAGAGCTTTAATAGCCAGTCCGTTATTAATAAGCCGATCCTACTTGGATGTCAATAGCTTCTCGGTACTGCATTCCCTCTTGCATAGCTCGATCCCATGTGGCTCTCTAGTAACTGTAGTTTCCCTTTCACCAAACCTTTGGCGGTCAACCTTTCGATTGTGGGTATTTGTCAATGATGTTATAGTGCCTAATTCGGTCCCCGTGAACCGACTGGTATTAATTCTCGAATGTGATGCACCCGTGATTGTTGACGCCATGCCGCGAGCAAAGGCCTGAAAGCATGGCCGCATTGTCATAATCGTGGCAACAATAACGGCGGTAAAGATTTCTGACATGGCGAGGGTGTTGGGGGTTGTATTGTACCCTGATAGTGTTATGAAAAGTTCAAGAAATTAGGAGAATAAACATACAATGGGGATCCGTCAAGGCTCCTGGGTTGGGTATATAGAGTAGAACTACTCGAGATAGGGCACAGGCGGTATGTCTACTATGTCAGCTATGGAATGGTGGCTAGTAAAAGAGGATAAACTCACAACAGACCGATAGCGATAAGACCGAGAAACTGCCATGTCTCTTTACGCTGATTCGTCCGCAACAAAACGGGATACGGCATAATAACGAGTAGAATAGAGGTGATGACATTGATGTAGGCATTTGCCACGCGGAACTTGTTATTGTCAATACACTCCCCTGCCACATCTTTGAGCCACGCTTTGTGAATAGGCTTGCATTGGAATGTTGATACAAGGATGCCTGAGGTGTAATAGATGACGATAATACACATGAGCGCAAAGTTACAGTATCGAGCAACTCTCGTTCGCAACAAGACGGGGTCCTTGAAGATACTCATATAAATAGTACAGATCGAGAGCTTTATAACACCTGCGGTAGCCTTGAAAAAGATCTGATTAAGCCAGAAGCACTGTGTTCATTAGTACCAGAACAAACAGAGTAGAAGCAATTGCAAATATCTACAATCTTTGGAGTGAGAGCGTTCTGAATCTCGGGCGGTAGGTCAGCTTTGTGATATCCATATCCCCATCGGAAGTACGCTAATTGTTGCTCAGCCAGGGTTTGTGAGGGAGGCATGGAACTTACGGTCCAGATTGAACCCAGCAAGACATACGCTCAGACACTGCATCAGTGTTAACATTAATCATGTACCGAAGCGAAAGCAAGATCTTACCAGACCAAGAACCAATAAATAGTCCGAAAGCACAATAACTCTCTTCCAAGCACGCCACGATATTCTCCAGGTAACAAGAAAAGCCGCAACAGTTGGTAGGATAACTGTCACAGCCTTGAGCTGGGCCGAGTTATTGGGTCCTTGATAATACTCTGTCATGACCGTTGAATGAAGACAGACAAAGGCATCGTTCACAGAGAGCAACGCGGGTATCTGGGACAGGAGACATCTTTAATTCGACTACCAACTATCCTTACAAGGCTATACGCCGTACGTCTTAAAAAAGGAGAATCAGCCGACAAGGCAGTGAAAAGTGCCCAGCGTCCCTGCCGTTGTTGCATGTTTTATTATTACAGTCTAATTTCCAGCTTGATGGTTGGTCAGGCTTATTCGCAAATAATCAAATTTCATGCGGAACAAACGAAATAGGAATGTACGGAGCCGGTATGAACAGCAACCATGACAACAAAACAAGGGTCGACAGGTGTTGGTTGTGTTGTCGTCTCGAGGTTGTATACATGAGGGAGGCACAGTTCCCCTTGCATGGATGGTATCCACCACTGATGTAGGTTTTAGAAGACCACTTTGCCCGGTTTTAAAAAACCTCTTTGGGGAGTTCTCAGATTTCAATACCCAGACTACTTACACTCTTGAATGAGTATTTCATGAAACTTAACAGCTATGACAACATGACATACCGTTATTTGTACATAGCGGGTCTTAATGAAGTACCCTGAGCCCCCTGTCATAACCCTCTATACAGGCTTCAACACTGTCACATCCATTAATCTCGCTAGACAACCGGGCTACGCCGCGCGTATGCGGGGCGTGATCCTCCAAATCGTGTTGGTTCATGAGAAAACAATGACCCGGCTACTTACTACGCCGCTTGAAAAGCTTGCAGAATGTAATTATGTGACTTGGGTCTCCAGTTAGGGTGCATGTCGAATTATATTTTATTGGCAAGGGTTGAGCCAACGGTTTAGCTGTAGAAATCTGGCTGACCGATGGACTGAGAATCCACCAGTTAAAGCAGTTCATCATTAGCAGGCGACGGGCAAGGACAGAAGACACAACATACGCACAGTACTGGCAGTAGACTAAGGCGATGGTGTTCAGTGCGTTGGGCTTCTTCAACTGATGTTGACGTTCTCGATAGTTCAAGGCCTTTGAATATTTTCCAACTATACGATCTATTGATATGACTGATTCCGTTTATCCCGAATGAGTATCTATATAATCGTAGCCGCGCAATTGTAATTACGGGATTGCACTTATTTACAAAGCCAACTGGTGACCTTTTTAGGGTCCCCACCAACATATGTCTGCGTCTTGGGATACAGACAATGCTTGCGACGAAAGTCAACACCCTCAGTGTACGTGTCATTGACAAACTTGGTACCAGTTAGACTTTCGGGTGCATCTCCCTTCTCAACCCACGCTACAATGGCCGCCAGCACGTTGTACTCGGGATCAAAAGGGACTCCCGCAGCGGGAGCACCACCGCCCTGCCCCACGGCCCAGGCACCAGGACCTGTGTTGCAGTGAAACATGCCTGATATAGGGAAGTAACGGTAATAATCGTGCAGACTGTGGTCAGAGGCCGCCATGCGATCCCAGAAACGATGCGTATTGAACTGAGTGATCTGGTTATCCTGGCCGCCGTGGTAGCTGAGCAGTTTCCCGCCGCGCTTCTTGAAGGCTGGAAGTGACTTGGGATAGGTGCGGATGTTAGATGGGTTCAGCTTGTCAGCCTTTCGGACGTCGTCAACACTGTAAGTACTGGCGTCCCACTCCGGGTCGTTGTACACGACATAGCGGAACCAATCCACCGAATAGTCAAAGGGTTTTCCGGCGAGGAGCTTGGACACTGTCTGCAGCTCGTTACCAGGGTTCATGCGTGGGAAGATGAGTTTGCCGTTGGGATAGGTATATGGAGCGTAGATTCTTTCCAGTTGTTTTATCTGTGCTGAGTTGAGGCATTTGCTGGTCTGGGAGCCTTTGCAGAGAAGAGTTTTGGGGTTGAAAAAGCACTTCTCTGGAACCTCAATGATGCCGTCTTTGACACCGTCAATATTGTCGCATTGTGCAAGGACTTCGTCGTGAATGAGGCCAGTCCAAGTGGTGAGAGGTATGTAGTTGGCGGAATTTGCATCGCCTGTGATGGGGTAGAACATGGCTCTCTGTCCTTGAAGATTGTTGAAGTCGACGGCGGGACTTCCAGCCACAATACCATCGTAATCCTTAGGGTATGCTTCTGCGGCCTTGATCCCCATACGACCGCCCAATGAACAGCCGATATAGTAATTTTTCGCAGGCGACTTACCATAGAAGGACTTGATCAGCTTCTTGGCCGATGCAGTGCCTGTGTGAAGGCTTGGACGGTCAGCTAGTGTACGTGTAGGGACGGGATATACGCACGCTCTGTAAGAAAAGTCCTTGATAACGTCGGGATTATTCAACATAGTAATGGCTGTTGTGCCATTGTGGCCATTGTTGGTACCCATTGTAGCGAAACCATGGGATGTACCATAACTGAGATCTTCATACTTAATGCCTAGGTCAACTGTTTAGCTTCATTGTTGTCATACACAATCGGCAGCTTACATCCATCAACACCGCCATTGCCGGTCGCAAGATATCGCTTGCCTTCCCATTCACGAGGGAGCCACAGTTCAAAGCTGATGCTGGACCGTTTTGAAGTAGGGATCTGAAGAGCAATGCGACAGAGGTCGACTGTCACACGCTGGGAGCGACGGTTGCAGGATGAGACGTTGTCGGATAAATCCAACGTGGTATCAGCCGAGACAAATTCCTGACGCGTCAAAGTCGAGTTGTGGATAAGCCTCGCAGGTTTGAAGGCTTGACATCTATCGCGAAAAGAGTCGCGGGAACTGTCACATGCCGCTGTCGCTATCAGCAAGCTAAGAGCAACGAAGTGCCAGTAGAGATATTTTGCCAAAGACATGTCGCTTGTTCTGCGCGTTCTCTGGGTAGAGAGGAATTTGGGTCGTGCTGAAGGAAGGAAGACGAAACAAGAACGAACCGACGTAAAGATCGTTTATTATTGCATGCAATGGACCCTGGGATCTCAGTGCCATCATCCTGGCACAGAGAGAGGGTCGGACTTCTGCAAGACGTTCCCCGAGATTGGGGCGGGGAAAGGCCCCTGTTCTTGCATATGGGGCTTAAGGACAGTCCTCCGTCAATCAGATGAGGCTTTGGAGCAGCCTTGACTTTCCCATCCTCGAGTGCCTTCTATAACCAACCTCCGAAAACCTAATTGCCGATCTCTGGATATTCCTGAATAAATCGAGAATAATTGGCGTGATGGACTTCAACTCCGGCCGGAATTGGCACATCTGCCGGCCATGCTTTATGCTAACCTTTCTTGACCACATTGCTCAAGTTGACCCAGTGATCGGCCATCTCTAAAAGACCGGCCTTCCACAACATAATGACCCAAACCCAATCAATCCTGAGAAGATGAAATTGATCCGGAAGGCAGTCACGCAAGGAGATGGAGAGCCCATTGTGACACGCATTCGTGACCTCTTCCAATCCACATCCTTCAGTGTGTAAGATTATGATGAAATACGGAAAAAGCTCGGGGAGAAAACGGCAATGGAAGACATTAGAACTAAGAACTGAGGTGCCAATCAATGGGACATATAGAGAAGTATTCTCTTGCTTATTACTTTGCATACGAGGGTCAATTATTCTCCAAGCTAATAAATACATCAAGCCTACTATTACATAACTATTCACTCAAATCGCGCTATGTCAATTTATTACAGACTGTACTACGTTATATTTATAATAACAGAGACCACATCTGTTGTCAAGAACGTCTGGCTTCTCAAACCTACTCTGTGATGTCTTGTGAGGATATAACGGAACCGATGTCTGTCCCAGCTTTGATATACTACATGCAGTCGATACTAAGTCCTTGTTCGCATAAATGCAACGTGCAAAGACCTTTAATCTAGTGGCTAGCTGAAGACTAAGTTAGACTCGGTGGGCTTAGTAATTATACCCTTACCACTTTAGAGATATGTTGTAGTAACCCATAATTATTTACATGCTACAGGAGTCCCTACAGGTACGTGAGTAGTAGATAAATAAACAGTTTGTGAATTATAGCTATAGGTTATGGCACCGTTTCTCCTCCGGAGAAGGCTTATTCAAGCACAATTTCAGTGCGTTAATTATCGCTTCCAATAGATTGTTAGAGGCCAGATCCCACTTCACCAAAAGGAGTGACACAGTCGCTATAAGGTAGCTGCAAGATAGTCGATAGATATCCTATAGCTAAGTAGGTTCCTCTGTACATGACAATCAATTCTTGACCTTCTTATTCTGGGGCTCTTATGGCCTTCTTATGCTTTGCTAGGTCTTAGATCCTTCGTGGTGGCCTCGATCTAGGCTAGCCAACCTGAAAGCCACCTTTTAGCCAAACCGGGGCAATTATGTTATCAGAGTCACCCATTAGCTTGGTCTGCGAGGTGACGTTAATCGAGATACCGTCGTCAAACGCAGACTACTGGAGGTGGTCCACGTACGTGGCTGGATTCCCTTATCAATGTTCTATCTTATGTCGATACTAAAAAGTCTGAAGCTTTCGTACTTTGCCCCTAATTTAAAACACAATCAAAAGCAGGAATAACAGAAATCACCCCATCATTAATCATCATGGGTATACCCAGTTTGTTCGAGGATAAGGAAAAGACCATCCGGACTCAGGAATGGTATTCCCTCTTATCTCAGTCAGCTGACGACTACAACTGTGCTGTCAAAACCCTCACTCACGTCAGAAGCTTTCGTCCCATGATTTTTCACGAATACCTCCAGGCAATCATCGAAGACCTAGATACTGGTAACTGCACTCGCCTGATTGCTGAACGCCAGACCTCCCAAGACCAGGTTATCCTTGGCTGATGGGCGTCTAAGAAGCCCTTCACGCTGTCGAGCAGCAGCGGCCCATCTGGCGGTCTTTCCCTGCCTCTATATAGCGTTAACTTCGACTCGAACTTGAAAGTTATGGACCTGGCTGGAATTTTAGCTGAAACCACCAAAATAGGTGACAAGGATAACCTCATCACAATGAACTGCCACTGGTTCGTAATCACTGCGTACCAATCTCTCAAACTCAAAATCAGCGGTCCCGAGGAGCACGAGTACTTTTTTAATTGGAGAGGCAGCCTCATTCTTTCCAAGAAGTCAGTTGAGGTGGGTTCTGCATGGCCAGCGAAGTCATCGGATACTATTGACACTATGTGTGTAGGGCAAGGCCAATGATTTTGAGGAGGAACGAAACAATAAAATGAAGTGGGCTCCTGGCAATTCTGCAACCACTTGGGAGTTCCTGGAGGAGGTCTACAAGAGTTCTATTCGTCTGTCGGTAGACAGTAGCGAAGAAGCTGAAAATTTATCGAGGTGAGTCCAGCCCCTACCTCCTGGTTATCCCTCCATAGTCTAACCCGTGCATGAAAACCTAATAAGCTATATTATGATGTGTATGGAGGAAAACAAAACGATAGGTGCACCCGCAAGTCTTGCAGAGTTAATATGTCCTCGAAATACAGTCCATTATTAACTTTTCTATTACAGTCGTCTGACCTCGGCTTTAATGAAGAGTACGAGGGAGCCAATCAACTGAGTGACGTTCCTAAGTATATAGAAGTCTACAACGACTACAAAAGAATGAAGGGGTAAGTTTAATATACTTCCACACACGTATGTGCATGATATTGGCTCTGTTACAAGTTCAAGAACCTCAAGAGTATAATGATGAAGGAATTCTTATCTCAGAGGACTTCCAAGCCCTAGAGCCGATCCCAGAAGAGACAGAGAAACTTGACTATGTTACTCAGGCTATGGTTGGGCAGATTTTGGTCGAGTACTAAATGGCTTGGTCTCGTTATTCAAACAGTATGTTTTTATCGCCCTGGCATTGTTGATTACATTGCTATGAGGCTTTATCGATTGCCTTACTCTTCGCAAAAGAATATTTCTACATTTCTCATAGGCCTCTACGATTATTAAGGAGCCAAGCCAGTGCTATTCTAATTAGGAAGATCATTAGAGAAATATAATTATAGTCACTATCCTTCTTTCCGTATTAAAGACAAGACTCAATTAATATCTTCTAGCCAGGGGTTAGTAAACATTCGAAGGCACGTATAAATACAGTATGGACAAGCCTTTTCGCGGTTTAGATCTTAAAAGCAATATAGGCGACGCAGGTCCAGGTCACCTAGTGATCTTTTCTGTTAGTCTATCTTCCACATATCAGACGATCTTATAGTATTGACTAACTTTACATTAAATGGCCTTTAAGGCATTTCTCACAACTGCAAAGAGGTGGAATCTGCGAGCTAAACACTAAACACTTGCATCCTATAGACGACCAACAATAAATTCAAAAGCTCTATAGGGTCCAATAAAACAGATAATTAAGAGCTTAGCATCAGAAACTGTTTTTAACGGTCTATTGGTACCATAAGCCTGATGAATGATTGCCCTCCATAACATCGCAGGATAGATACCCCAGCATAAACATTTTACAAGTGGTGTCTTGAACTTGTGACTAGTCTTGATACACTAAGAATTCCATCGGGGAATAGTCATGTGTATCTATAACGATTGTTTGTTGGGAAGTTGAAAGGTCCTGTTGTCACAATATATAATCAGGGAGGACGTATCTGAACGGGCGCTGTCTTGGTGTTGATGCCTTCGTGTTTGTGGAATGCACCTCATAGATTTGGGCACGTACGGTATTTGAAAGCCCCCAATGCGAGTCAGACCTTGCATAGATTACTAATGCAACCGACGAAATCCGGAAGGCACAGTCGTACACGTAAATCACAGACAGAAAATCCATGTCTCTCTGCATCTTGTATCGCTGGTTCTAACTAAAGTCTGTTGGTCCTTTGGCACTGGCGACGATCCCGTTCATGCATTATGAGGTCTTTCAGTGAGTATAACCTAAAGAAATTCTAGTAGGAAATCAATATTTATGTATGAGTAGACTTCCCCTCTTATTTTATAACTCAATATTTCTGATTCAATCCCTTCCCATCAAGGTGCTTCATGCAACCCCGGAGGACTTCTAGCATAACCTAATTGATAAGTCTCTACTGCCGGGTCACCGGGTAGCTCAGCCTTGGGCTCAGAAGAGTAAATTTGCTGTTGCTGAGCCTGAGAAGCCTCTGAGACGTCTGTGTCTTTTTTGTTTCGTGCCAGTCTTCTCCAAGCCAAATATCCGACAGCACCAATAAGTATAAGACCGCCGATGGTTCCCCCAACAGCTGCGCCCGCGGTTTCGCCCTTCGACATCCTAGATTCCGAATCAACCCCAGTATCTGATTCTGTTTCTTCGCTCGACGGCCGGTCTGTGGTGGTAGATGCAGTAATGGGTTCTGTAGTAGCTGTTTCCATTATTTGAGATGTACTGCTCTGTGTCATGGTAGAAGTCTCCGTTGTGACCAACGTCGTGGTTTCGAGTTTCGGGGCGGTGACATTGAAGAATTGCGTTTGGGCATATACACCCCTTTCAGGATCATCAGCATCAACCAAAGCAAACCAATACATAGAGTCTTCGTCGCCCTCGATCATTCCAACAACATCCCATTCAGCTTCCCACTCGGTGCGAGATGCTAAGCGTCCAAGTCAGCAGTGAGTATAGGAATATGCGATATTAGGAGTGACATACAGTCCAATAATCTTGGATTACGGGATGACCTTATCTGTTGAATCAAGTACAGGTCAACTCTGTCGAGATCAGACTCCCACAGGATTTGGATGATATCTCCGACTTCGTATCTTATGTTTTCCTCAAAACCAGCTTTACGGTCGACATCGGCGTTCCATTCTGGAGGACGAAGAAATTTGCTGACGCAAAACACGCGATTGACGAATATTGAGACTATTAGAGCGAAAACTGGAATGGCAAGCATGTTGGCCACGGAGAATGTGAAGTTTCAAAAATGATGGATAATGGGCCGTTCGCAGGTAAAGAGGACCCGTGTGTGAGTGTAGGACTCAAAGGATTAGTACTGGTTGTGGTGGACAAGCTTATTTGATTTGACTGATTTGTGAGCCTATGCCAAGACAATTTGACATGGGCTGCTAATTACTCCAGGACCATCGCACCTGGAAGATATGCAGTCGATGATCGAGATAGGTTTAGTTGAGGCCCGAGTCGGAAACGAAATTGCTAGGGCTACTAGTGATGATCTGACTTTGTTCCCTCCACCGTCGCACCATCATATCTTATAAACCAGCGAGGCACCCATAACACCAGTCTTTTCCACGTCGATGAACTAACTATATGGACCGTGTTTAAAACAATTCCCTACAAATCGTTCTGTATCATTTCTCGAGTCGTGGCTACTTGTCATTTGTTTCGGTTTGTTTCCTGATTTGTCTAGCTGCATATGCAGGCGTGACAAGGTTCAACCAACAACACAACAACCAACAGAGCGTCACATCCAAGAGGGCTAAATGGCTAGGAAGTTCGCCTATATTTCTACGTTTAGAAGGTGGTGAAATAAAATCTGAACTGGAAGAAGCAATCTTTATACGCCAAGTTTCTGAAAAGGGGCTTCGGTCATAGCTGATGAATTATGATTGTATCGGAAAACATTACTGGAACCCTTTAATCCTTAGATGATATCAACGGTGCATGCTGATGGCTATCAGGGCTAACTAACAGTCCTCATATAGATAGAGCTCCGATCTCCTTAGTAAAATTACCCCGAGGCTATATAAGGGAGTATCTCTGCCTTCTTGCCTTTGGCTTATTGCCAGGAGATGGGTGCGCCCAATAATTAAGAACTGACCTCGAGATGCAAGAATGATGTCAAATAATGAGCAGGGGCACTTGAGGAACTTGTACCTCTCTACAAAGGTCGACGTGGCTGGGATATGAAGCTTATATCGTGCATAAGACTATTTAAAAAATCAAGATACCGGCAGTCTCTAATTCAAACGTGATAGCAGTACATCCCGCCATGATAGTAGCAGTTATAAGCCTCGTCGGCTGCTCAGGATCAAAAATAGCAATACAGTACGAAATCCGTCTAATGTGCTGTTCTATACTCAAAGCCTCCCCAACAATGGCCAACGAGCGTTCCTTACTGATAGGCTTCTTGGAAAGCTCATATAAATGATAATAAGTGTAGAAAAGAGCGGGTAATATTAGGGCCATATTAAAGACCGCTCTAACCTTATGGTTATTATTTGCCTTTATAGATGATAGGCAGCCCTCGGCATCTTAATCTTGTCAAAGACCTATTTGATAGCTCCGACGACAGCTTTGACTGTATCCAAGATAGCGCGGTAAACATCCCTACGGATCTTAACGATAAACTTCCAAAGACCTATAGCAGCGTTCTTGACTACACCCCAAAATTTCTCCTACAGTTGATGCTCTCTGATGCTTAAAAAAATACCCGAGGGTGTCAGCGACATACGATACAGTCACGATGATACAATCAACCTCCTTTAGGAAACAGATCTAGATATAATCAGTGCCCAGATATGGCAGAAGGCTAATGACCAGTATATGTAACGTACAATTCTCAGTAAGGAAGATCCATTTCTAATTAGTCGGTAATTCATTATGCTAATTACAATCAACCTCATAGACAATTCCAAATATACAAGCTTGTCGTGGACTTTTAAATATAACTTTGGCGGCATGTCAAAGAACAACGAAGACTCGATATACAGCTTTGTGATATATGAGGATGGCATCAAAGGCGCGCTAGCAACTTCTCAATATGTAAACGTTAGCGCTCCAAAGCCTGACGAAACCAAGTATGTCACCATCGCGACAACTTTGACTTTCCGAGACATATCATCTACGACTGAGCCCTTGACCGAGTCCGGATTAGAGTCTTCCACGGCACCTACTACGACCGACATGCCTTTAAGCGAGGAAACAGAGTCAAGCACAACCGCCACAGCCAGCCCAGGGTTATCCCAAGGAGCTACTGCATGCATAGCTATCGGCGCATTACTTGGAGGACTTTTGATCCTTGGGGGGTTCGGATTGTTGATTTAGAAAAGATTTATTGCGAAGAAAAGCGGACACGATAACACAAATGGTATCGATTACCAGCCAGGGCAATATGTATACTCTATGGAACAAAAGGCTGAGCTACCAGGCGACTCTCGGAACCCGTATACCCACCCCGCCAGGACCGTACCGGGATTACACGAAGCACCTTAGTCAGTCTCTACACCTCCTCTGCAAAGCTGTTGAGCACGATAATTGATATTTTGACTCCGTGCTTCGAAATCGAAGCACTGTCAAAATTGCTGTTTCGGTGCTTTTTATTCACTCGATTATTTTTACCACCAACTGAAACAGAATTCGAAAGGTTAACAAACCATCTTAATCTAGTATATCTAACAATAGACTTCCTCAATCATCTTCAGAGGTATAATAATGGTTCACCACAGGCTCCGTGTCCTCACTGCCGTAAGCGCTACCACCATAGTTCAAGTACCCCTGCGAATACGGCACGGCCGGGAACTTGCCGCGAATATCTTCAGCATCACCAAATACCCAGACAGTAGCCATGCCCATGACCTGATGCTGGGCAACGTGGCAATGCATCATCCAAGCTCCGATATTGTCCTTGGTGATGCGGATTCTCCATGCGCGCCAACCTGCAGTGTTGTGTGGAACGCCTTTGACAGCGTATCTGTAGAGGTTGGTGGTGTCTCGAAGAACGGGTGTGAAGTTCTTGAAATGCTCTTCGTTCTTTTGGGCGTCGTAGGTACCGTTGCCAGCACCTAAGTCGTAGACATGATAGCCATGGATATGCATGGGGTGGAAATCCCAGCCTCCAGTAGGTCCATTATTGTTCTCCCATACAATGTCAAGAACTTCACCGACCTTGGCTGGGAAGGCTTTCGTCTCAGGGTCGAACCCGCCATGCTCCAAGGCTAACGTGTAGTTGGGTGTCTTGCCAGTTTCGTATACCTGGATGAGGTAAGGGACCTGGTTATGCTCGGCCTGGACGCTTTCCTTCCATGGAAGCCCGTTTTGACTAATTCTCGTCGTTAGTATTGTACAGGAGAATGTTAACCAGATGTCCACTCACGCCCAGGCTACTGTTCCGTTCAGCGTTCCGTTCTCGTACTGACCAGTGGTCAGGATCTGATTGATTTGGATAGTAACAGTTCTCGTGACCTCCGACAAGCGAGGGAATGCTTGGTTGTTCAATTCAGACAATCCTTCGAGGGTATACTCAAGATAGTTGTAGGTCTTGTTAGACAATTCGATAGGCGAGGAGGAGGGGAGGGCTTTTGGTAGGGCCTTGTCATCGTTACATCGGTACTTGAGCAAGGCGTAACCGGTTATCACTTGTGGTCGGTCACGGCTCTCGTATCGGACCCAAAACTGCGACTTCTCCCCATGGCAAACTTCGTCTCTGGACTTCGTGGTCAAGAGGTAGCTAAAGCGCTGACCCGAAGACACCTGCACATGATCGATAGCTGCAGGTTTGGTGTATGAGCCGTCGGCTTCGATGACGGTGAAGTTGTCGTGGTCCTCGATTCCAAGCTTGATCAAGGATAGCGCAGTTGCACTAATGAAGCGAAGACGGTAGGTTTTCCCAGGATCGACATGAATGATGTGTGGTGTACAGCTCAGATCTGGTGCATCTTCAGAGCTTTTGTTACCGCTCTTTCCCTGGAGCGTGATAGATTGCGGTTCGCCAGACCATTTGAAGGGGTCTGCGAGAAGTCCAGCCTCGATTGTCCCATCTTCTGCTGCATAGTTGTCACCCACAAGGAGCGATACATCTTCATCGTAGTCATATTCTGGTTTATCGGCGTCCCAGACAATCAAAGCGCCATGAGCTGTTAAGCTTTGGAACCCTACGTGGGAATGATAGAAATATGATCCTGCGTCTCCGCGCATGGGACGAATCTCGTAGTCGAAGAATTGATTGGGTGGGATGGGCCATTGGCTGACAAGGGGAGTGCCGTCGGAGAAAGGTGCGGCTCGTTGGCTCAGTCCATGCCAATGCTGCTATTGTAAGCTGATGCGTTTGCAGAGATGCTATGAGAGAACTTACTACTGTGACGTTGTTGTCTGGTACTCGATTGTATACCCGAATCCAGGTGGTCTGTTCCTCCTTGAGGTAGAGAGTCGGCCCAGGATAAGTGCCATTGAACGTCACCGAAGACCTTGATATGCAATTGACTTTGATGTTATCCAGGGTTGCCTCGAGCACATAATCCGGTGTAAAGCTCCCATCATGGACTTGGGATTCTGCAGAAGCTAAAGCCAAAAACGGCAACAAAGCAAGAACGTTGAATCTCATCCTTCAAATCTTGCTTATTCTGAAAGCATCTGAACGAAATAATGGCGTGGAGCGACAGACGTAGGTTCATATAAATAACTTTTCCATAGCTGCACTAGAGGTTGAACCAGGGTCTAGATTGCTACATGAACAATGTCACCCAACAAGCTTTCAGCACGGAAGACTCGGGTGAGCACTAAGGTATCACAAGAGGAAATAGGCTAGTGGCCTCCAAAAGTAAGCCGACATGGCAGGAAATGACGTCTTTCACAGCCTCACGCTCGGTATTATTTGGTAATAAGTGGTATTTTAAGCAGGCTGTCAAGGCGGTAATCTTTCTTCTTTCCTTCTGTGCCACTCGAATCCGAGTCCTTCTGCAAATACGCAAGATTATCGCGTATGACAAAGTGACATGTCGCATGGTGTTACCACTTCTGGCTAGTCGTGGCGGGCTTAGACACGATCGACGAGTTGTCCTTGGGGGCTGTAGGTTTATCTAGGCGCTATCTAATCATTTGCCGACGTGAGAAGACCCAAGTTCCAAGGCGCGTGTAACTCAAGACCTGGGGTAGCCCCGCTGGTATAAATTGGAGCCTGCCGATCAGTATCACAGGAGTTTATGCACTGCCACTATGACAAGAATTGAACGTTCAATTGCTAAACTCTAATATCTGCCGATATTCTACAGTCTTTTCATCAATTTCTTGCTCAACATCATCCTAGATGTAACAATCAAGAGAGTGGCAACCGTCCCAACTCCTGCAGCATAGAAGATAGCGGCCCTATATGGCTCAATCGAGGACGCCTCCGATGCTTTTGAAGCATCAATCAGAATACCGGCCAGAGGTGCTCCCATGAGGTACCCAGGAGTCCAGAAAGAGGTCATCAAGCTGATGGACGCTGCAGCTGAGCCTGGCGCAAGTGCGGCCACAGCAGTAGGTAGTGCGACGAAGAAACTCCCATTGGCACATCCATTAATGATAGCAAAGGCAAACAGTGGTGGAAGAGACGAGCTGACGGGCCAGATTGCCAACATGGAAACACTGTTCATCAAGGCTGCAAGTGCAAGTGCATTAAAGGCACCGATTCTGTCGCATACCCAACCCCCTCCGAGCCGTCCAACAGCCGTTGAAGCACCGAAACCAGCTACTAGCCCAGCGCCAGTAGACGCCGAGAGACCAATAGATCTGGCAAAGACCGGCAAGAAGAACGGAGGCACAAATAATGCAAACACGCCAACAGCTCCAGCCATGGTTAGAGTCAGAAAGGGCATGCTCTTCAACTGGGACCAGTCGAATCGTGACGTCGAGCCACCTCGATTGCGCTCTTGGAGGAACAGTGCGCAGGGGATTCCGGTTGCCAGGATGCAGAAGCCGAGGACTCGGAACGTCCATTGCAGTCCAAGCTTATCTATCATGGCTTGTGTTGCGAGAGGGAGAACAGTGGCACCGACACCGCCTCCAGCTTTTACCACGCCATTCGCTGTACCGAGTTTACTGCTAAACCACTGGATAGGCAACGTGTTGGTTGCAGTATACAAGAGGGATGTTGACAGTCCAACGAGGAGTCCAGCGATACAGAACAGCCCTGCAAGATGCTCAAGCGTGAAGCTCGTCACTATCAGGCCACAGCCGAAGAATACTGTAGCCGTAAGGCTGGTGTATCGAATACCAAACGATCTTGTCAACCGGACAGAGGCCAGGCCAAATGCGACCATACAAGCCATGTATAAACTTCCAACGAAAGTAATGGTGCGAATGTTGGTATGTAACCGGGGTGATTGAACGATGGCTGCTTGGAGGACACCCCAGGCGGTAGTGTAGCCATTGATCCAGAAGAGAAGAATTGAGCAGGCGGCGACAATGGTCCAGCCGTAGCCTCCATCAGGAATAGCGCTTGTGGCATGCTCTGGTGCTTCTTCCTCATTGGTGATGGCGTCTTGTGAACTGTTGGGTGCGTTGACTTCTTTGTTGCGGGTTAGGGACATCTCGATATTATCATCTTGAGGCTTTGGCGGGTTGAGAGGAGACGATGTGATAGAATGGGCGATTGTGCCTGTAGTCGCCATACTGAAATGCTGAAGTGAAGATAATTGGTCAGGTTGAAGTATGGTCTGGATCTGATTCATAATGGTGTCGCAAAATGCAATGGGCAACATGCTACATATGACTTACAGCCTTACAAGGCCATCACATGAAGGGCGCGTTTCAAGGGCGCCCTTTTTGCAAGGATTACTAAAAGTGATGAAATTTTGCTGCAGCCTCAAGGGTAACTTTTCATAGAGCCAAGAAGGCTTTTTCTCATCCGGGACTAGGGCGGGGTTAAAGGCGCCTTTCAGATGTCATTGCTGACATAGAAATTGGCAGGGCATCTTAACTCCTACGGAGTTGGAAGTCTGTGTCTTTGACTGAGATTTGTTGGTAGAGGGACTGACTGGATTACCAGATGCATTACTATTGCGGACCATACTCTTCAGACTGATTGAAGAACACTGGAACATGTCATGGACAGTTGCTGGGATCCTAGATAAGGTTATTATTCGTTAATCTTAGTGAGTATGCTGGGGTCTATGATAGGTTTTCAGACTTCAATACTGGGGTAGTCTAAGGACCCGTAAGTCGACCAGCCTACCCAGGCGCATCTTGATAAAGCACCGTATGTTATCGCTTGAATCAAAAGACTAAATGGCATATATCAGAACCACGTGATTGAATGGAAAAGAACAATATGCAGTACCACTATCACTAGTTTCGTTCCATTATCTTTAATTCGAGAGTGGTGTTTAAGCGAAGTCAGTTATTCAGATAAGTCACTACACGTTTAGCTCACTACGACCTCGTCCTTTGAAACTCTGGGGATTCCGCGAAGATGTGAATAAACGCCCTATCGCCGCGTTCCAAAAGTCTTCATGGTTCAGTCTTCCACCTGCCCTGAGACAGGGTATTTTAGGACTGGCGTTTAGGGACGAGGTTATTCATCTGTGTCTTGAATTCGACTTGTATGGCGTGTTTGACGACATGTCCACGCCCGGAGCTAAACCGCCGCTTTGTGGTTGAATTGGATCAGTATACACTCGAGGGATGGTAGTCAGCAAGAGACCCAGAGAGGTGGAATACCCCATTCCGGCCCTCGGGATAATAGTTGCTTTTGCGTTGAGTCTTCTCGGGGATTTGGATATATTCCCTTGGATCCTCGTCCCTGAGCGTTTCGCAGCAAAGATTTCCCTCGAGGTGAGATGGAAATTCGAGAAGGATACACTTCTCGAACACGTCTTTAGTCTTCTATCAGAAGCGCGTTTTCCAAACCTCAAGCGACTACTTATCTCCGTGGGAGAAGGCGTGACGGCTTTGCCATGTATCGATGCGGTGCTGGCACAAATCCATGATTTTGTGAAAAGCAGACCACAAATCGTGGAACGTGCTTTTGGGATCCCTGGGCAGTTATTTGGCCTTCTTGATCTCGGCGACGAGGACGAGGATTTAGCTAATTCTGATAATACTTTCACGGAGTCTGAGGAAGACGAACTCGACCTATGGCGGCGCTAGTCTCGATTTCTCATTTTATGCAAAATTCCGCAACTCGGGTGGAAGGGTACGGAATTCGGGTTGATGCCTACGTGGACAATACGAAAGATCAGAGTTGGCGATGTTCGGATGGTAAGATGCATATTAACCACCTGTCCTACACTGACACTTACCCGAAGCCTCCGTTCTACTTGAGAGGTGATGATAGGGTCGGGTATTGGCTACTGGTGGGCAAATAGCTTATTCGCTCTTTTGATAATCAGCTGGTGGTTGTATACTTCACTGTCCCTAATGTTTACAGGCAGCTCAGGGCAATAAAAAGTATGGGTCTCTCAGTATATTTGTAGTAGATCCAAGAAGACATTTTTTATCCCAAGTCCGTAAACACTCTTCATGTGCTTTGAAAGGCTAAATACATAAATGAAGACTATTTAACCGCTTTCTTTACCCACAAACTGAAGCCATTATAACTATGAACCTTTAAAATCGACATTAACTATATATGTTTTCTAACATACAGATCTCATCTGAAATGACCATCCTAGCCAAAGTTGCCTCCATTACATCATGACCTTCATTCCCATGGCAGTCTTGCCCGCCATACCCTTCAATTCAAAGTGCTGTGCCATCTTGGCTGATCCAGAACCACCTGACACGTCGATAACAGACACCGCAGCCTCAGTGGTGCCGTTTCCAGGTGACAGGGCATAGAGGAAGTTACCAGCAGCAGCCAGATCGATCAGGCCAGGGTCGCCATTGCAGGTCAGGTCCAGCTCAGAAATGACACTTGCGTCCTCAAGGCTCATCTCGACAATTCTGTTCTTGCCGACATCTGTGACAAATGCTGTCTTGGTCTTGGGCGAGATGGCGACCCAGCAGGTTGCGGCTTGGCCGTCGACTTTGCCTGTGGCTACGGTTGTGGCCTCGCAGCTGTTGGGGTCGACGTTGAGGATTGCAGCACCGAAGGAAGCATCGGTAGCGAAGACCTTGGAGGTACCGGGGATGATCTGGGAGCCGAACAGCACGGCAGTTCCTTCGGGGGAGCTGCGAACTTCGTCCTTGCTGACGGCTGCAGCACCGTTGGACATCTGGACATTCATGGAGGAGAGAAAACCAGTGTTGTTCACTGCCGGGTCGCCCTTAACCATGGTAAGCAGCATGCTCTCGTCATCAGAAAAGAGAAGTTGCGAGACGGTATTGGTAGGCCCCTTTGGTGGCGTCGTCTGCTTGAGGTCGAACGGTCGTAGCTCATCCATGGCACCGAGGCCTTGCTTGGAGAAACTGCTGCAAGAAACACCAGCTTTGGCACCAGTTGAGCCCACGCATACGACCTTGTTCTTCATCGAGGCGGCGACCGTGTTGGGGAACTCGCCGGGGATATCGACTGGCTTACCGACCATTTCGAGCTTGGTGGGATCGGATCGCGAGATGGCCAGCATGCTAAGCGTGTTCGAGCCTGCGTTGACAGCAAAGACATGCTGTGATCGGAGTTAGTACAGCTTTGACATATGGGGGAGGAGTTTGTGGGACTTACCTTGCCTGCGATGGTTAGTGATGATTGACTAACCAGCGCGTCTGGTGTAGCAGGGTTGCCATTAGCATCAACAGCCACAGAGCCAGCACCGCCTGTCATGGTGATGCTACCCTTGGATAGAGTGCCGTCCTTGCCGATAGGCAGCGCAAGGACGCCATTGGCCTCCTCGTTGGTGATGAGGTAGATTGCCTTGCCCATTGCACCGGCGCTCTCCATGGAAGGGCGACAAGCAGGGTGACTGCTGACTTCTTGCGCCAGCCATGTCAATGCAGGAAGAAGGAAACAAGACCTGAATGAAGGAACCATTTTGAAGGATGGAGTAAGATTTGTGGAAGGGAAGGTCTAGAAGAAGATCGTTTTAGATGAAAGCAGGCCTGCTGCGAAGAATGAATGACTGTGAATGTAAAGTGTTGAGTGAATGCTGTAGTAATCGTTTGTTTAGCAATTGGCGACATCCATCTCTTATACAAGTCTTTGACAGTTGATCCAGCTCCAACGCGACAGCTTCGCACAACGTTAAGGGTCCCAAAGGCAGATAATCGAGTAATCCAAGTTACCTCTTTGGGAATACAAACAAACTCGATAACAACCGGTAACCGGTCAAGTTTCCACTCACTCTACCGTGAAACGGTGCGCAATGAAACCAGAGCCCCTGCCTGCCGCGGCCACCTCATAATCATAATTTCCTCTTATGGGATAGCGCGCTGGCATGGGCCGGAAAAGGAAACCCTACGAATGGACAAGGGTTCTCAGGCAAGATGCAGGAAACATACTACGTAGTAACTGGAACGGAGGAATTGGCAATTTATTATGCATATATTCTTGCAAGGCACAAGATGTCGCTGTAGCCATTGGTGATTAGATGAGGACTTAGTCGTTATCTCGTTTTGCGGCCAGTGGAAATTTGCATCGTTGTACACAATTAAGTGATAAGCTGCGCTGTGTCCCCTTTTCCAAATGAATACTATTTACGCAACTTAGCCTTGAATCGCGTTCTAATCGTGTGTGAATCAGAGTCCCCTTTGGTTATATACAGATCACCAACTGTTTCAAGCATCTCCAACAGATGATGTCAGTCCATGGCCACTCCAAGCTTATCAACAATGATCTACCCTACGGAGTTGGGCACCGCAGTTCTGTGACTTCTAGGTTGTTGTGCCGCTTTATTTCGCTCTACCATGGCAAGTCACACGTAAGCAATGATGGGTGTACCAACCATTCCTATTCGGGAAGTTTTGCTCTTCTCATCACTTGCTGTGGGTGAGACTGGGAGTGAGTCGCTGACCTATCAAATTGTGAAACGTCACTGAAACAGCGCCACGGTTCAACGCCGTCAAACTGATTCTTAGTGATTTGCTTTTCCAAAACATGGGTAAAACGAGTTTCGATGCGGTCTGTCTACAGCATCACCTTGAGAGTAACAGACTATGGATAAAGCTTTAATTCTTAGAGCTTGATGAGAGTTGATGCCAAGACCCCTGTAAATGTTGGCCCTGTTTCCCCAGGCTTCACTATCAATACAGTGTTGCACTGCACCCCAGTTAGCGCCTGGGGGCATAGCCAGTGGAGTCAAACTCGTTGTTTGACTAATCATGAGCGAGGACCAAACTTCCCAGCACCTACGCTCACTCTTTCTGACTTTTATCGATCTCTCCACGCTTTTTTTCCATCCTTACCTCTCTACCCCCGTTCATCTTCATTTGTCTCGGCTTAAACGATGAGTAATACTATTTTCCGAATCTTTAATCCTGGCGGTTAGTCACCACCGTCTCGCTAGTCCTTAACAGTCTCGTTAATCACTCACCTGAACAGAGCCCAAGGAAAACCCCGTTGAGAAAAGACGGGCTCAGCTCAGGCGAGCGCAACAGTAAGGATACTTCACCGCACTGCGCAGTTACGTCTTACTAATTCTGCAATCGTCAGATCGTATCGTAATCGCAAGGATAGATACGCTAGGACTCTCGAGGATGAGCTGGCCAAGTCCCGGTCTAGCGAGGCGAAATTAATGCGCGAATGCGAACAGCTCCGTTCAAATCTTCAAATCGCTCTTGATCAACTCGCTCAACATGGCATCGGGTTTCCTGCCGAGATCAGGTCAAAAGATCCTACCTATACAGCTAATGAATGGCCCATCTTGTCCAGCACAACGGCATCATCAAGCGGCCTGTCGCCCAACTATGGCACAGGTGGCTCCAGTAATCAAGCTGTGGATATAGTGCCCTCTCCGCAACTCATATCACCAACTTCTTTCGGTGACTTTTATAACTCACCTAGGAGCTCACAGGGACCCATATTATTTACCCAAGGGGTCATATCCAACTCTCGCGTGTGTGAGGTGGACCAGATTGTTGCAGGCATGGAGTTTGTGTTGAAGTATGCTTCTCCTTCCCATATCAGCGCACCTCTGCTAATATATTACAAAGGATTGAGGAGCCATGTCTAGGTCATTTCCACGGAGACCCAAAGAAACCTGACGAACCAGCCAACCATGCCTTAACCGCCTCCGCCCACCTCGTCGCCGCATGCGACTACCTATCACCAACCAGCAATTCCCCTCCACCTGTGTCTCCGACCTTTGGCAACATACCGAAAGCCATGCTAGATCGACTGCTAGCTCTGGCGCCGGACTTATCTGATGAGGGAGACTTAACACCGATACAAGCGTGGAATAGCATCCGATGTCGGCCAAACTTTGGTGGATTTGATATACGGAGTTTAGGCACGCTTGCTACGAAGCTGAAGAAGGCTGTGAAGTGCCACGGGTTAGTTTTCGCGGTGACAATAATGTGTTTCTGTAACTGATGATCAAATAGATTTGGTGCGGTTGTAAAACAATCTGTTTTTGAGAGCTTGGTACGCGAAACGCTTGTAGTTGGACGGAACTTTTGATATTGCACTGCATGAGACCTATTAGCCTTGATTGAGGATTTGCCACAAGCTATCGGATGGTATCGTGGTTAACGCAGTTTGCATCGTTTGAGTATATCTCAGTGTTTGCTCCAGATTCGATCCAGTCTAGTCTACGTGATCAAAAAGTCTGAGGGACACATACATGTACTCATCAATGTGACTATATCATTAATTATTAAATTTAAAAGCTAGCCTTAGGAAAGTTTACCAAACCCTTGTGCATGTAGAAGTTTTGTTCAAAGCTCATAAAACCGCTGATCACTAGTCCCTGGCATTGACCTAGCTGGTTAGTAACCTTGATATTACCCTGTCTATGCCTCATTCTTCTTCTCTTCCTCCAACTTTGCCAGGTGTTCGGCCCAACATTTCGGGCAAGATTCCCATGCAAGCGCCGGGGATTCATAAAGCAACTTGCATTTATCACTAGGGCATTTGGCTAAAACTGGCTTGGCGATGGCTGGTATGCAATGGATCGTCTTTTCTGTGGGTGTAGATCGTGTTCCGCAGCGAACGCAGGTATCTGTTATGGTAATGACTGTACACATGGCGTCTCTTCTCGGATAGGTGTGGTAGGGCGCTGGGCTTGAATGATGGTTTTATATAATGTCGTTCGGTTCTTGAAATAGAGTGGTTGGTAACTGTTTGATATGAGGGAAAGAGAAATTGTCGGGGAAGATATAACAACACTTATACACTTAAAAGCTATAGTGATTCAGAGTAACCCTTTTTTATTAGGTGCTCTTTAAAAGAGCTATAAGCTGTCTTCCAAGACTGATTGAGTGCCTCTATCTAGAACGATCCTAGTGAATGACTCTCACTGCTGCTCTTCCTGCTGCTGTTGCTGTTGCTGCTGCTGCTGTGCCCGCTGGCGAGCTCTTAACCACTCATTATACGCATTAACACAGAAGTCGCAAGAAGTCCAGGGTACCAATTTTGTCCTGGAGCTTTCAGTACATTGGTCGTCAGGGCAGCGTCCGTCTCGCGATTGTGCCCTGGCTGTTCTGCATCGTTGGTACTCATACTCCCAACCGACGGCGAGCCCGCAATTATTGCACTTTAGTGTTACGTCTATTAGGTGACACATGGTGGTGTTGCACTGATGTGTATTTCAAATGGTGGTCGTTAGTTCTTGAGTATATGATAAATCAAGGTAATAGTGGTTTTCAGGAACTGTGGAGTTTTAATGTTGATAAAAAGATAAAACTCTATTGATGAGATATCAACGCCGCTTATATATCCATTTATCACAGTGAAGCATAAATTCTCGCCCACGGGACTGAAGAAGCTGAAAAGACAAATGAGAACTGCTTTCAATCACAGACCATAAAAGCATGGCTATTATTTGATATCTTGGTCGTCTCTTCAATTGTCTTCCTAGCTTTGGCTACACATTTCTCATATGCATTACAATCCATCACCGTGTCCTCGAGAAAGTCAAGCATTGTGCCACGTAATCAATAATCACAACCTCCGTTTCTCATGCTTTCAAGAGTACGAGTGCTGACAGTTTGGCTCTGTATTTCTTGTTTTGTTCCAATTACTGTCACTCTAACTCGTTAATGATTAGATAATCTTATTCAATATCTCAGCAGGATAGATCAGAGTTACATAGATATAAAATAATTTCTTTCCACACACAAGGGCATTATTCGCTCTACCTCGTAGTCCCTATCATTCATTGTCATTCATCTCGCTAACCTTAGCCTAGCACACTCGTCCAGCTGGGATTCTCCGTCCCCGTTCCATCAAAACACACAAGGTAATATACAATCGTGGTGATGAGGTTAAAGACTGCCAGCATGATAGTAAGAGAGGCCGCTGAGCGTGGAGTGAGAGCGCGCTCAACCCCACGATCGATGACAGTGCCAATCTTTCCTACCCAACCAATAGGACCCGCGTCTGGGGGTGACGGTAAAATTTCTTCTTCGCTTTTCATGGCACTGTCTTCCCTTATCGTGGACTGTCCGTCTAGCGTGGGGACTGCCGGCTGGTTTTTCTCTGATAGGAGCGCCCTGATGCCGAGATCCAACACCTTGGTTATGACGAGGCTCACAATGCCAGTGAAGGACACCAAACTCAGTCCATGAGTAAAATTTGTGACGGATTCCGGAGGTGGCACGATAGTGCTGCTGGCCTTTTCTGCTTCGGGAGCAGTCTTGGCTACTCCCAACACCAAGAGAAGCATGTAAAACCCACGCATCGGAACCATATGAGGAGATCCTGAAATATCGAATCGTTTACGTACCACCACATACATAATCCAGATGATCATCTGAAGGGCCATGATTATGACGCAAAATGACGCAGACCATGTGCAAAAGGCTGCCAAGTCATGAGGGGCTTGAAGTGCCCCAGAGTGACTAATATTGCACCAGATCCAGACCTCAAAGGGGATTTGAAAGACTACTGCCGCTAGCACGATGATATCCAATGAATCGTCCTTGGTCGCCACAGAATCGCCCTGGTCTTCTTCCTCTAACTCCTCCAACCCGCAGATATCCACAAGTAATTTCGTCGTGAAGGCAAGGAAGAAGAGAAACGCGCAGATCTGTGTTCCCGGAACACCCTTCAGACTAAAGACCTTGATTGTCTGAGGCAATACGGTAAATACCGACAGGGCTAATTTGACGATGAGAGCACTGGCTTTCGGCAATATGCGCTGACGCGCAGGTGCTGAATTTGAAGTTGAAAGTGATCGTCGAGCAGATACGCCCAGGAATATGAGGTCGCATACTGCGTCGATGAAGCATACGGTCGGAATGCAGCGGGAGAGGTCAACATGACCGCCGAAAAGATCGCGCTCTCTTCTTCGCGCGCTTTTAGTGGGTTGAGCGATTGCGGCGATGGCGAGGGATAGGAGAATCCAAAATGCTGCTTGTCCACTGACCTCCTCGGCCATGGTGGTTTCTAGTTTTGTGAATATTAAGAGATGAATGCGCAGGCTTGAGGTGATCTGAATATTGTATTGCCATGAATGACGACAAGCGACAATGAGGCTATGCAAGGCAGCCTGGAACTACGCCTTACCAATAAGCGGAGCGTGCTATGCATGAGTCCCGATCAGGAGATGTAAGCGAACACTGGTGAGAATATGGATGTAAGTGAATGTAAGATCCTCCAGCGGGCACACAAACCAGCGGCTTAACCAAGCACTTTATACCCATTACCATCTTTGGTACTATATTCCCTAACCGTCCATTCTAGTCCCCATCTATTAATATTCTCCTAAGGATAGATATGCCACCGATTGACACTTGATTTACCTTAGTGGTATCATCCAAAGAGGTCCCGGGTTATTAATAGTAGAGGTCACTACCGTGCAAAACCACAGTTGTATTACACTTTAGGATGTTAGTCCATGGGAAGATAGCCAGATCGAACCTTTTCATATAGGTAAAGCCAGAAAATCGGTTTCCAGCTATAATATGTAGGTCGCAAGGCCAGTATGTTGGTGAGATGCTTAGCAGGAAGGCCAAATCCACGTCTCTAGAAGGCATGACCTGGTAGTTATAAAAAAGTATGAATCTTACTTACATCCTTCATTGGAATATTCTTTCGATAATGTCCTTATGTTATTTATTCTTACGGCACTTAGGCCGTCCTATCCTCTCGAACCTAAGTGATACTCAATGCCACCTAATTAAGTACCTCCTACACAAGTCCAACATAGTAACGCCTCTCAACTCCACGAGGCGGCTGGCTCGGCTTCCTCAACAGTTAAAACCTCCTCCCCGGCTCGTTATTGATTTCTTGTGCCTAAGGGTCGCCCTCGCATGGCTGGGGCTTTTGCAGGGGACAAGAGACAAGTTCGCCCTCCATCCCCGCAATAGGGACACATTCACCTGAGCACTGCAAATAAATTGTTAATTAGAATATAGACTAAGATTCATATCCTCCCAAGGGATACGTACACTCTTGTCAGCACAGCACTTGGTAGCAGATGCTAAGCCCAGGGCTGAAAGGGCAAAGGTGAGGGCGGCGAGAAATTTCATGATAGTGTGTAATTTGGTACTTGGGAAGGAAGGATAAGATGTTTTGCGAAGAAAAGATTGATTTGGCTCAAGTTGCATACAATCACTTCATCTTTATACTTGCTATGTGTGGGGCCAAGATGATTAAGTAAATCCTTCGAGTAGCTGAACGCTGATCATCGCCCTGCCTACGTGCTTATTATGTCATTAAGGATTGAAGGAGCAATCCTTCATGTGATATCACAGCCCCATAACCAACACCATGAATTAGGAAGTCGGTGTAGTCCTGGCCACGTAGAATAATCCGCCGCAACAAGCTTCTGACCAAGCCACAGACGAAGATTTGGCCTTGTTTGCCTTGCCTCTAGTTTATGCCTTGAAAAAGAATAATTACGCTGGCGCTGGTCAGATGGTCAATTAACCTGTCCAAACTCATTAACCCTCTACCCTGCCAGGGCCTCATTAATTACATTCAAGCAGCCAAGGGACGCAAAGAAGAGATTCAAGACAGCATACAGGAAATACAACGAGTTATGTTACTAATCTACAGCCTTAATAGTACACTCCCCGAAATCCACGCAAGGAGATGCACAGAATCGCTTGGGGCAAGTCTCAAAAGTTGCTATGCGAGTCTCGAGAAGATGCAGGGATTTCTTGTCAGGCTCGACCCTCTCTGCAACGACCTGCTGGCACCTTACGGATAGTGAGGGACGCGAGACATTCACTCATTTACCCATTTCAACAAACGAAAGTGAACTTACTTCACTAGTCTTTGCGAAGGGATCTGAGGGATTTAAAACTCGCCATTCAGATTGTGTCATTGTAGAGAGCTCCCCGCCTCATTTGTACCTTATTTTTCTGTCTCGCTGATCACAACTAGGGAGTTCACTCTCACCATCCGCCAAGACATTCAACTCATTTCACATGAAGCTAGCATTAATTGAACGTGTCAGAACAATTCTTTACAGAATTTACAAACCCAAGTACAACAGAATTTCGAGCAGCTTGAATCATTAAAGTTCACAATAGCTGGTGTTCTTGTGGGCATCCACGACCATCTACATGAGACACAATGGTTTATACGTGACTTTGGCCAAATGGTTGACAGACAATTAACGGTGATTGAGACAGGGCTCAGATCCATCGCACATAACAATGGTGTGACGGCTGCGAGGATCGAGGAGATTACGCAGACATTAGCCTCCCACTCAGAATCACTCTCAAACATGGTACAACACTCTCAAGAAATTGAGCCTATAAAAGGAGCAGGAGCTGACTAGTTTGTCCCAAAGAGAATACAAATTTCACTAGTCCGGAGTCATGCCCACACTGGTGCTATCGCACAACATCAAGCCACAAACCCTCTAACACTGGGCAGCTCTATGTCAGACGAACCGGGCCTAGGCATCAGTTTTTCATCGAGGTGTAATTATGCGTCGACTTTGCCCACATCAAGAACGTTATTCGTGCTTTGGCATTGGAAGTTTGAACTTGAAGTACAGGATCAGCACCATCGAGGCTGTGTCTTGTTCGGAATCCAAAGGAGCAAGAAGCGAAAAGCCTTGGTACGGTTCCACTACAAGGTGGCTTGGTTTTCCGCTCGCATGGCTTTGGCTTGCGTCGAATATACAACCGGAACTAGCAAGCCTGGCATTTTAGTGCCATATAAGAACGTTCTTCACAGCGACCATAATTCTGTGCTCCAGACTTTTGCCGGAATCTGGGAATGGGACAATAAATCGAGGCCCGGAACACTAATTATTCAAGACATAGAATCTATTGAACGTCAAGTCTTGTCCATGTATAGGGACGGAACAGCCTCTCCAAACGATCGAGACGAGGACAATACAAACCATGCCGAGGTTAGAAGATCACAATTCGACGTTCTTCTTAGGTACTAACACCAGTTAGGCTTTCTTTTGTTCGCTTATTGAAATTCATTGCGGCTGCACTTTACTTGATAGAATGATAGAAGATGATCGAGTCCTCTTTGCAATCCTGCGGGTCTTTCAAACGCTACTCATGATTAATGACGACAATGACGGAGATTTGTAAGAAGTGATGAACTTCAACTCCCAGTCTCTAATTCAGGAAGTGCTACCAGCTAATTTCGCTTGGTTATAACAGGTTTTGTCTAATAGTGTACGAGAAGAGTACATGGGAGACTCTAAGTCTGACTAAGAAACAGACTCAGAATGCCCATAATCTTCTATACCAAATAGCAAAAGTAGCCCATTTCAGACCTTACGACATATCTCTTCTATCTAGCAACAGACTTAGTAATTCTATCAAGAGCTTTATATGGGCCTGTTAGTTATTACTTTTCACCTTATCATCCAGCAGAACTCAGCATTGTATATTACCTGAAATGATCTATTAGCCGAGGATATATCTCCGCTGCACAAAGCGATCCTTTCACAGTCTCTCGACGATCTTATCGCATATGCCTCCCAAAGGCCTAAAACGTTATTAGAATCAATATCAGTGAGCCGGGCCAATTCGTGCGTCGATTCGTCTGTCAATTTGTTTACGGTTCTGCACTTAGCTATCGCATGGCCAGACGGTTTGCGATTTCTACTATTAACTGAGGCGAAAAGTCTCTTAGATGATAGCTTGTCGCCTAGGTCCTATAGGCCACCATTCATCTTAGCAGGCTTTAGGAACCGTATTGCGTCTGTGAACATTTTCATGGAGGCAGGATGCTTTCTTGAGCTCTCCCGGCGGACAGGCGAGGCATTTTCTGGGACTTCAACATTCTTCATGGCAACTATCGCTTTTAATCTCGCAAAAAGAAGACTTCAATTACTCAAAATGGCACAGAAAAAGCTTGGCAAATTTCTCAAGAGCACTACAGTAGCTTTTGCGGATATGACAGCCGCTGAAATTTGCGATTCCCTCGACAAGGCCAACATTCCTATTCATCGAAGTTTTCGGGTCGAACGGGATTACAAGTCGATGGAGTATGAATAGGGAGGTGGCTATCTTTCCTATGCTTAAAGACAGCTTAAAAACTAAAGAAAGGTCCTTTATGGGGGAAGTGTTTTCTAAGAGCATTGATATGTTTGAATATCATAGGACTTCTAATTCTCTTGAGTATAGCACAAAGGTTGGAGAAATGATATAGACTTAACCTGTTTACATTATATGATTTGGCATTATTATATCTCTGAGAAAACAAGTGAAAATTGACAAACGACGCTTTTGTTCAGTGATAAGCTGCTGCCATTTCCTCCCGGCATTCCCGCACCAAGTCTAGCACCTAAAACAAACATCACCTCCATCAAACAGGGCCGCATCGCATATAGTACAATAACGCAGGCCACGATGTAGTACTTTCCAACCTCTTGGAATCTCCGGAAGATATCAACCGAACTAATCAGATCCTTAGTGGGGAAGCGCCGCTTATATTATTCCGTCTAGCCGTGTGAGTAGACCCCATTCATATCAAACTCTTCTGCATAGCTAACCGGAGATTAATACATTCAGGCGTATCCCGAAGACAAAGTCGCTCAATACCAGTGGGAGGTTGGATGCTTGTAGGAAGATTGCCCAGACGAGCTCTGGGTGCGCTAATGGAAAGGGTATTTGCTGTGCTAAGAGGAGAACCTCTAATTATATCTGAAACGAAAAACACGCGCTTTTAAGTTAATAGGATAGTATACCAAACATAAGAAAAAAGTATTGGATATCATTCTTAATACTATAGATAATTTATAGATATAGCCACCTAAAACATAATGTTATACATTCCCTCACTTTCACTAAATTACTCTTTTAATCTTCAGTAGATTCCTTAACTCCTAAGTCCAAGCTAGGTTTACTAAAACTATATTCTAAAATATATTATTAAAGACCCATGTATTAGTATTAACCTGCCTAATACTCTTACGTATTGCGAGGTATAGCATATCTTTATTATTTTAGCTACTTGTTATTTTATATACGTAAATATCACAGATAAATGGATATCATACATTTCCCTCCTATATCTTCCTTTTTATCTAATCAGATACTTCTTAAGAATAGGTGTAATATTGCGGTAGTGGAACGAAGGACTATCACTCTGATTTAAGTTTAGCTGCAGTAATGCCCTTATTAGGTATGGCATTGCACAAGTCTAGGATATTTCCAAGAATCATCAAGGGCCCCCATTCTTCTCATGTCTTCTCTAGTAGTATTCCAGTATCACCGACTAATATAATCTGCTAACCCGGTTAAAAGCCATAGGGGAGCATACTCTAGGTGATTAACTATAAACATAAAGTAACTCTTAATGGTTATCTCCCATTATTAAATACTGCTTACCATACATGTTCCCCCCATCTTAATTACCAGTGAGACCATTTTATACATACAGTCTAGGTAGTTTCAAGGAATAAGAGAGTAAACGTGTAACATAATAGCCTGTTAGGGTGTATTAGATGGTACTAAGCAGCTAAAAACATTGGTTAAGAAGGCTATATACCTTCTATCCGTCCCTATTTCTATGAAAGTGGAGGTTCGTGGTATTTTAATATTTATATGAATTTCTTCCATAGAAAAGGTGTCCGGGTTAAAATAACCTCTCATTAACTGATGTATTCCTTCCTTACAACCTTTATAACCAGTCAACGTTCATGTCATAAACTGATATTACCTTCTTGGCGTCTATATACACATTAACAACATGGCTGCAGGTGTTTCGCCATTGTATTATAGAAATATGGAAAGAAGTCTGCTGACGCCAGTATGTATGCAACAAATATATCGTCTTACTCAATTAACCTCAACTATTGAGAGCCTATATACTCATACCCTAAAACATAACCTGATTAATCTATTGACTTGGACTATTTTTAAGTATGTGGCCTCTAGAATCCCATGACTATTAGTCTCATGATTGTGATATCGAACATAACGAAATAACTCCGTGGCTTCGATGTAAAGGATGGTCTCGCTTACTTCACAACCTGCCGCTCGGCGTCATTGTGACGATAGCAAAAGAAAATGAGGTCCTTTGATTGGAAAACCGGTTGAAAACAGACAGTCGTGTTTGAACTCAGCCAGCCACTATGCAAAGAGGCTGTTGACAAGGAGTACTGTGGATAGCCCGCAGGGAGACGTGTAAGTCCCTGACTGGAGCTAGAAGCCAAGAATCATACACGTCGGAATTTGATCAGACAATTTATGCATTGGTGAAGCGAGAACCTGACCAAACCGAAGCCTGAGGCTAGTCAAGTTAATAAAGCTGCATAGCCAACTAACTTCATCCTCAGCTCACCTCAAATGCTGCTCGTTTACCCTTTTTTCCGATACCTTGTAGGGCCGGTCAGCGCCGCCATCACCAGCAGTCCTATACGCCTCTTGCCTAACTAGCAAGCCAAATTATTGGAACAGAGAGGAAATGGTCAGCAAGTAAAGTCCGGTTTAGCTGCTTTCAGCTCTCTTCGACTACTACAATAGTTACACAATCGCCTAATCAGATTATACCGGCAGGTAAATCACACATTCCCCTCCAATCACTCCCGCCGGCTCGCTCGGGGCCGCATGTGAGTTATAGAATATTGAACTCAAATATACCCAAAGACCAATCATTTAAGCTAGTACCCCGCTTCATATGAAGTGAGATTACATCCATGGGCGCCACCCAGCTATGCGGTGTCAATGACGGGATGGCAGCACTGGCCCAGGGTTGGTCAGCAGTGATAACTGCGAACATTTAAGAAAGGAGTCTCCCCAAGTCAGGACAATAGAAATAACAAACTCACCTTACGTCCTATTCTACAAGCACATTTCATCATATCGTCCGCCAGACCATTAATAAGAAAGTCATTATGGTAGTAAGTGTGAGACAGGCCCCCGTGTAAGCCTTGGTGCTCATTCTCTTAAAACACAGAATCTCACAGACAACGAAGGCCACAACATATGGTCTGGTCCAGAAAACTGGTATAAAATTGTCCTCGCTGATGGATCAGAACTCGGCATCTCCTATCCAGGAAGCAACCCGTACCAGATCCATGCGGTTCCTGCCGGCCGCGGGATGGTCGTCCGCTATCAACGCTTCGATGGCGACGACCGGCTAAATCAGGGTTGGCCGATTGGGGATAAGGGATATTTTCGTTGTATGCAACTTAGCCATGACGGCAAAGAAATCACCCTCAACATGAGCCTCTCCAGTCAGCAAGCTACTCTTTCTGCGATGACAGAGAACAAGGCATATGGCATGCGCGCTGAACAATTGGCCCACAACCGGGTTGCTTTGTATGGGTTCGATGCAAACGGTAGGCTTTGCGGCCTCCGAGTGCGCTCAACGCCTGGCAACGCACCCGTCGATCCCCATTTTGGCGATTACCTGATGGGTCTGGACTGTGAATTTGTGAAAGTGAGCACGACGTTGTCAAAGGGTAGTTTTTGAGGCCCCTTAAATGTGCTGCAGCAAATCATGTACTATCGCATGTTATGTGTATTGGGGAGTTGCCCATCTGCCTATTTGCTTGATCGTGGGGGCTAGGCAGTTCGCACGTACAAGTATAGTCGATTAATGAGAAAACCACAATTGTTAAGATGGTTATAGCCAAGTGAATTGTTTATTATCTCGCTGGGCCAAGATAAGTGTTAGCATTGTCGTAGGAGAGCTATACAAGAATGTGGCTAGTTTATAATCTGATAATTTAAGAAGGCCTTTAATTATTCAAGACATACTATTGAGGATAATCATCTAGCAACTATGGAATAATTTTAAGAGAGATGAACATGTATTAATTCCAATCTAGTAAAAATCTTTCTCGTAGCAGTCCACAGTACAGTCATCCCCACCCATCCATACGTAGTTATTGTTTTATGCCAAAGAATAAGTTTGAAAGTCTCCAGTAAAAAGTCTGTGGAAACAAATTAGATTGGCAAGCTATATCACTTGAGGTTTTAAGTACGGGGAAAAGGAACAGCAATTCGAAAGGCGAAGATTAAGGACCAGGTATGAACGCCTAATTTAGACTAAAAACGAGACCATGAGTCTATCGCTAATCCTTCTGCACAAATACATATATATTGGATATTCAGAAGCCGGAAGCCCCAGATATGCAGCACAAAACGCCTCGAGGGAGATAAAGAGGCAGCCGGCTATAAAGACAGCAGAATCTTCGTTACCCTCCTTCTGTATGAACATCGATTCGGCAGCAAGCTCACAAATTGGGTAGAGTGGAATTAAGCAGGCTCCTATATGAACGAAAACGAGTTGGAAGCTGCTTCAACCAAACGAGTTCGACGTAGACGTTGATTTCGAAACTTCCACCGCAAGTCCATTTCCATGGGTAGCTTCCACACAAAACCTATCATGGAGTGTCTCTACAGCTGGGGTGTCTCAGTCCGTCAGCTAGATTAGATGACTTGAGATCAACCACTCTGAACTCTGCCAACCTTTCCGTTCCAATTAATAGCTCACAATTACTTGGACTAAGACTCACATCGGGGATTAAAGAGAAAGCGAGGGTATTTCTATTCAGCGAAGCGACGAGCTGAGTACTAAACCTGATGGCCCATGATATCTTCACGGCGCCTCACTCCGAGTTTTATTATAATAGTAATATCTGGATACATTAGCTATTACTTATTACTAGACCGTTATGCTTAACGTCAAACCTATGATATGAATTTTCGAGGCTTGTTTCTTGCCGCGGATCTGCGCTGACCATTGACGAGTCAGCAGTTATTTGGGTCTGTGGCGCCTGTCAGATCTGAAATTAGCACAGGTACATAAATATAGGGGCCCTACAGAAACTATTGAATTTACTAGCCACTTCTGTTCGTTTAGCGCACGTTTGAATCAATAGTCCCAACTGGTCTATTTAGCTTTCGATCAAATATGACTCGATAATAATAAATAATGAGTCTGCTTTTCCCATCCCCTTTAATTCCTCTTTTTTTCTCCGTGTCGCATCTATCGTCGCTCGTTACCACTGCAAATCTGTCGCGATGCGTGTCCATACTACCCTAGGTCCGCTAATTCTCAGCGCAGGTCTTTGCGCCGCTCGCGTAAGTAACCTTAGACAACGCCTTGTTACCAAAACTCATTCCAGTTCTAGGCTTGCGCTCCCCATCCCCGATCAACGACAACATCATCATGGACCAGCGAAACAGCTACTTCAACAGCGATTGGCTCTACCACTACCGAGATTGTAACAACTACCTCTGGCCTGACTTCTGAAGAGACTACAACTGTCACCGAGTCTGACACCGCCATTGAATCCTCCGTAACGGTATTGACTTCAGCTTTTGAGACGTCTGCCACTGAGGCACCAACTCGCACAACCGAAGACTCAACGACTACTACGACATCTCCTGCCCAGAGCGTACAGAGTCCGCCGAACGGCGATTTCGAAGACCCTACCCTCGAGCCATGGGAGTCTACAGGAACCACAGCAGTTCTCGCCCAGGGCAATTACTGCTATGAGAAAAATCAGTGCGCGTATGTAATCATAGCAATCCATGCACCTTTGTTGTCTACTAACGTTCTACAGGAGACTTCCAGGACCCTACAGCGGAAACACCGCCAAAATCTGCCAGCGCGTCGAAATCCAACAGGGCTACGAGTACACTTTCGCGGCATATCTCAGGCAGAGCTGTTCTTATTATAACGCTGGAGAGGGAGAAGACATCGACTGCAGCCCCAATGCTAACACGGTTCAACTTTCCATTGATGGGGTGTCATTCACTTCCAAATCAGTTGATTGGGACAACCAGTATCATGAATACTCCAGCACCTTCCGATATACTGGCCCCAGCATTGACTCGACGGATCTGTGCATTGCTGCCGTCATAACGCAGGGCGATAGGTACGAATTCTTTGTTGATAGCGTTTCCCTTGTGCGTGGGAAATCTGTGCCTGTTCCCGAAGAGTCATAAGGCCTCAGCTCGAGACGTGGTACAACAGGCGCTCCATATGAAATGTTAGGTTGAATGGCCTGGGGTTTCTGCCTATCAAGAATGACATTCACGCGTGGTTCCACGTATTATCAGACTTATACTTCTTCCTAGCTCAACGTGGTATATTCCTGACACGAGTTATGTATTTATTTTATGATAGGAATATATTTTAATGAACGGGACCGTTACACTTACTTCCTGCCGTCAACTTGCTGGACTGCTTCCGGGCATCTTGTCGTCATGAGCTTACACTGGAGCCGCGGCATTAGCCGTCAAAACCATTTAATCCGGCGTGTACGTAGCATCCCCCACGGGGTAGCCGCCTCAACCATAAAAGTTTCGTCTTATAATACCGAGACCTAATTACTATCTTAAAAAAGCCGGGGTTTAATCGTCTTGATTTGTCACTCTATTGTGTATGAGAGCCTTATGATAATTAGTTATCTTTCTGAAGTGGCCTTTTATATTAGCCAATTATGCATCTATATATCCTTGTAGCAGTTCGTTATTTATGCCAGCTGGGGCATTGAATACTTAGGCCATTAGGCTTTATTCTTGTTTAAATAGTATGCTTCTGCTTAGCATACAGACAAAACGAGAACCAACAAACAGCGTATTGGACTCTAACTGGATATGGCAGACAGCTATATCGTTATGAATCTCTTTTCAGATAAGCATTAGTATACACCTCATGTCAAAGAAGCATTTGAAATTCGTCGCACCCCCATCAAATCATATGAAATCATCAATAGAGTGGAAAGACAGCAGCGTGATGTTGCGTCAGTTCGGGACGCTGACACGCTCAAATCCGGCTTGTCACGTTTCCCAAACTTGAGCAGGGTCATTCTGAGCTCTGCAGCTCATGGGATATATGGAAGGCCATTATATCCCATACCAACCCTCAGATCCGTACCACAAGGCTTTATATGCCCTCTGGGACGTGGCTGTCCGGTAACCTGTAGCTGGGAGGATTACCCTCAGGCCATGGAACAGTATTAGTCACTTAGATCAACAAGAGAAGCAATAGTGGCATGGATCCTGTGTCGTGACCAAGCGGATCGCTCAACACACCCGCGAGAACCCGACCTGCCACTTCTACAAGCTGACTGTGGAAAGCCGTCAACTTTAGACTGGAATCAATTCTCGTATCTTTGAACCGCTCAAGAAGGACGAATATCGTGATATTATCACAATATTGAGTCATCCTCCACTAAGAGGCTTTGAATTATCTCTTGCCTGCGGATCATCAAGTTATAGAACTTAAAATCGGTGCCAATGAGATTCGGTCGGGGTTGAACTGTCGCATATTCGATCGGCGCGATATCGAGTATGACAATCTGGTTGCTTTACTAAAGAGACCTGGCTTTAAATACCTTAACCTCAATATTCTTACAGGCCTTCTCGAGCACTGGAACTGGGATTCATGTAGAGGCGGACTTTTGCACGATGCTTTAGCTCCAACAAAAGATATCCAACACATAAGCCTACGAAGTACTACGGATATGGCTGAGGGGACACTCCAGCAGATTCAACCAAGGGATCCAGAGATTATATACCTGGGACAGGGAGACGTTACGCGGAATATGTTTGACTCTAGTCTCAAGGTTCCGTTCTAGTTTCCCGTTTCCCGGATACGCCACTTCATAGCGTCTTTCACTGTCTGTAAGTATGATGAACTTGGCTTGTTGCAGCGTTAAGGCTGTATCGCGCTACATGGCCGGTCAGCAAAGTAACATGCTTAAGCGAATCAGGCACGGTTCCATTTACTGTTGTTCAGCATCAGCGTGTGCAGTATGGTTTTGAACTCTTGTTCCCGGAACAGGTTCATCAGTGTATTTGTTATCCTATCGATGTTCCCCCTTCACCTCATCGTCTTCCATTGTCCGTTTTCTCATCTCATTGGGGGTCGGCCGCCTATGCACTGCCTCTGACACCGCTGGCTGCCCTGCCTTCCCCAGTCGTTGCGGTAGACTACTGTTGACTTCGCGACTGTTAGACGCCGAAGACATGGTACCAATACCATCGCCAGCCCCAGTCGTGGCCACAGCACCAAAACGACTACTGTATCGATCTTTAGACAATTGTCGCGCTGTTTCGTCCGTCAAGGACCCTATCCACTGCGCTGATCTGTTTGTTGACGACGCTTTCTTGACGTCAAAGAGGTCTGCAAGAGTCGTGATGACTACTTGATCGCTATCACCGTCAGCAACCAACTCTCCGACGGTGTAGACCTTCTGATTCGCAACCTGCTCGGATGCATTTTTGCACAACTCTAAACATTGCTTTGAGGTTTTTAGATCTTCCTCTAACTGCTGGTATCCGAGGTCACTATTGGGAGTCCCACTTGTCGCCATGGATTCCAACCGTTCCTGAAGCCGGCCGATGGTTTGGGCAAGGTTGTCCCGACTCTCATTCAAGGTTCGGCGTATAAGTAGCTGTGCCTCGAACGGACCCTGGCTGTTAGTAACGGATGCTGAGGAAAGTTGATCCTTCAGAGATTCTTCCCGGTCTGCCAGAGATTCGATGTAAGAGCTAGCATCTTGGCAAATTCGAAGGCATTGCTCCGTCACTACCCGTTCATCCCTCAGATCAATGCTTGTATCTGAAGCACTGGTGCTATTGCTTTCTTGGATAAGAAGCTCCATTTTCTCATCGAGGCGTTGTAGATTCATATTGAGGCTGTAAATTGTATCCTGGATTACCTCGTTATACTCTTCCAGTACTTTGTGGGAGAGTGTAGATGTTTGCCTATAGTAGCAGTAAGACGAAGTTGAACACATAGGATTCAAGTTAATCAGGCTGAGGGGACTAACATGGTGATAATGCCTAGGCCTACCGAGATCGTCGCTTTATACCCTGCCAACCTATCCATGAACTCGTTGATGTCGCCCGTCATAAACTCCATCTTGGCCCAATCTCGAAAGCCCATCTTGGACTTCCCGCCAAACTTTTGCATAGCGGTCTCGAATTCGCGACATAAAAGATTGCATCGGCTAACAGGGCCTTCTAGAAGAGCTCGCGTCGTTGCTTCCGAGTCAACAGCTCGTTCTAGTGCGCCCATAATGCTGTCTAGATCCTCAAGCACATGATATAGCCTAGCAAGGGTCTTATCGCGACCTTTGTAACGAGCAACGGTGTTTTTGAGTGATTTGATTGACTGAACTGCAAGCGGGACTATCGCCAAACCAATGCCGGCGATGGATGCGGGATCCATTGCGATATCTGTGGCAGGCCGCTTCCTGCTTGAAACGGAAATCGAAATACAAAAAAATGCTAAGAGATTTAGAAGTCGTACTCAACTGAGGGGTAGCATTGAGGTGAAATACCCAATTCTCGCTAAATGCGACAGTAGTGATTGGCTCGTATTAGCGCTCTGGTGGAAATTGAACATGGTTGTAAAGCTTCGCCTCGCCGCTTGCTTATTAATGTTCTCTGATACTTTGAAGGGTCAAGTCAGGTCGTGAAACCGGATACCCCTCCTGTATGCCGCTCGGAATGGGTTCTAAATGGGCCAAGCAGAAGACGATTTGAGGGCGACTGTGGGCCCGTCACATCATTATTGCCTGGCTCAGCGGCTCGTTCCCTACTTTGACTGGCTGCGTATCGACCACTTCAGGTTCCATCTTTCCAGCTTACGGGTGCTATATTTCAGCTCAGCAGACAATCTATAGATAGCAAGTCATCCCGGAGAACCCGCCGCGAAATTTGTGGTGGCATGATGGGCTCTCATAATGGCATTAAGTTCTAATACATTCTCACCAAAAACAGAAATTAGATCAGCTACAATCCAGTGGCTTTCTTAGAGCTAGGAATATATAAGATTATGCTGTGTAGTTGAACTTCACTATTATTTACTTTAAGTCTTGATGCGCAGGGCTGAATCTCTTGAACAGACATAACTAATCTCAGATCTCGTGCAGCGTAGGGGCTGGCTGCGGCGCAGATCGTCCACTACGGGAAGGCATCAGAAGATCAAAGCAAAGGCTAAGACCCTTAATTAAATCTTGCCATCTTAACCGATCCAAGAGCTCTCGATGTTCATGAACAACCTCCACCACAACATCCCGCAGGGCAAGATCTTCATCTATTGTGGACGTGTAGACCTCTCGAATAGCGTGCAAAGATTCATCACTCTGCCAATGATGTCGGGCTTCCGCTTGAAATTTGTGCAAGGCAAATCCTTTGAGGTTATCAATGCTATACTTCCCTCCCAACGCAGACCTTAGCATAGAAACAGAGGTTTAGAGTCGCCGACGCCAACTCAGGCCTTTGGAAATGCGGTTGAGTATGGCGCCTCATCTCTATTTGTGTCTTGATCTTCTTCTTATCCTTCTTGGAGAGTGGTGAGCTGCTAGAACCTATTATAGGGTCCATTAGTGCGGATTCGTCAGGTTCGTATCCGTATCGAAACGTGAAAGGTTGCGAAATTGCCATTTTGCTCGTATCTGCGGCTAGTATGGTTACCATAGGATAGTCTAGAGAATAAAAAATAGTATATCATTATCTTTGTCGCTAGGGGACTATCCTTAGGGAGATAGATAATACCAGACTGGCCCTCCTATTATTATACCTAAGGTTAACATCCACCAGGACATTCTCACTCGCGGATTTAGGTCCAATGCAGCACCCCTTTGGGGTAACCACGAATATCTCCCTGGCCTTATGCGAAGCGAGCACTCTGCCTCTGGCATCCTCAGCACCATCATAGCGGCTGGGTGTCTGGCTGCCCTGGCCAACGCTGGCAATGCCACGGCATGGCATTCTGAGGCATTTCTGTGGAATGCAGTGTTGGCGATGTCAAACGGCTGAAATAGTTACACTGCAAGATCCAACGATCAAAATCGCTGTCAATGGATGACAACATAAGATTGTTTCAACGGGGTATGCTACCAGAGTGTCATATCTAGCGCTAGTTGGGTCTCTACACCATGTCCTTTCACCTGTTCATATCTGTTGCGCGCCGCACCTTTGACAACATTGTACCAGTGCGTCGAAAGTCGAAACCAGGGTATTGAGATCCAGAGCAGATATCTCCACAGTAGAAATCGACCTCGACAAGCACAGCACCAACCCTATCTAGTCCTTCTTCTCCATCCAGGGTAAGCAAGCCTCATAAATAGCTTTGAACCCAGGATACGCAACACATCTTTGGAATATCCCCTCGTCAATCGTCCTCGCCAACTGAAGCGAACCCGCAATGAAGAAATCAGTATAACTCGGCCGAGCACCCAGCAAAAATGGCCCATCATTCTTGTTCGTCATCATCAGCTCGCTCAGACCTTGCATCTTCTCCTCCACATCCGCCCAAGCCTTCTCTTCCTTGTCATGATCCAACAAATCCTCGAGCTTACAACCAAGCTGAGCTTCGGTCTTGGCCCGAAAATACTCTTGTGATTGTGGCGAGAGGATGAGGATCTCGCGCGGTGTGACTGAGATGCGAAATGCTGGAGCCACTGCGCTTCGAGCTTGAGCTTCGATTTCGCGACCAAGGTCGGATGTGAGAGGGAGTGGTGGGTTGGGGTATGTGGACTCTAAAAACTCGGCGATGGCTGGTGAGTCCATGATGTATTTGCCGCTGGGCACATGCTGAATGACAGGGACTGTGTAGCTAGCACGAGATCTTGAGCTTGGATCATGGGGCGCGAGGCCGCTAAGAACAGTTAGTTTAAAGTTGCAGTATGTTGTCACATGCGTAGCCGGAGGGAGAAAAGACAACGGGATACCCACAGCTCTTTCAACGTGGGTTCAATGTCGGGAAATTCGAGGAAGATTGTTCGGTAAGTAATTTTTTTGTAATTGAGCATCAATCGGATCTTCCACACGACGGGCGAAAAGCAGATGCTTTTAGTGCATGCGAGATCGTACAAGACGATCTCAGCCTGAGCCGTTGTTGTCATCTTGATGACTCGTACGAACCAGGGATACTGGAAGATTCTTTTATGGGTATTTATGCCAAATTCTGACAGATCTCGAGATGTCTTACGCTGCTTTTAAATAGTTGGAAGGCGAGAAGATAAGCCAGTCAGAAGTTGGGCTGACAGGTTTTAGGGTAGGCATCAGCTCGCTGCCTAAACCGGGCTTGAAGCCTGCTATGTCCGAGCCAATCACTTCTTCCTTTCATATACCAATCTGAGGGACAATGGCCTTTCAATGTCGTTTCTCACGGCCGACGAGCCTAGAACAAAGCAATTTGCCAAGTTTGACTCCAAGTGGACCCTTTCCCCTGATTGTTCGGCAGGTATGGGGAAAACTCCGACGGGGTTTACTCCACGATCTGTTATCTTATCAGATCGGAACGGAAGAATGTTCGGCTATTCTCTTGAGCTGCCAGATTGGTCACCTCGGGCTCGAAAGAGTACCAGAAGTAGTCGATTACACGAGATCAAGTCCGAGCACAAGTCGGTATAGTTTTATTTCGTTTTTATCTGTCTTGTAGTGGTACAATATGACATTAGACTCATCTACCAAGGCTATTGACAAGCCGAGGCCCCAAGACAAACACCGTCGTCATGACCCACCTTTTATAAACAACCGAGGTTTGGGAGTCTTAGCCTCATCGATTTTCCGACATCGCTCCAGCCGAGCAATGCCCCATAAAGTCAAACTCCCCCTTAACATTCAACTTCCCCAACATTCAAACTCTGGGGTAAATCATTCACAGTAACACATACACTCCGGGGTAAACCATTCACAGATTATCTACATAATGCCTCCCCCTAATCCAGACTGGGTCAAGGCCCTCACGCCCTCCGGCCCCCAGGGCTCAGAGCTCATCGCCCAAGAACGCGCCAAATCAAACATTGACGTGGATCAGCTGGCTGATTTCCTCTTCACAAAGGAAGTCCTCGCGAGGAATAACAAGATCCTCAAGATCCTCCAGGCGGACCCCGTTTTCGACAAGTCGCAGAATTACTTCCGCGGCCGCACAGACAGACTCGAGGCTGCCCTGGCAAGGGCAAAGACCTTGAAGCGTCTGCGCGACAAGCACCAGTGGAATGACGATGAGTACTTTGCCGCCAATGAGCTCATTGGCGAGCCTACGCCGTACGGTCTGCATGCCTCTATGTTTCTGAAGACCCTGGAGGAGCAGGGCACACCGGCGCAGCATAAACTATTCCTTGAGCGCGCGCGGAATTATGAGATCATCGGATGTTACGCGCAGACTGAGTTGGGTCACGGTTCTAATGTCCGGGGTCTTGAGACAACGGCTACGTGGAACCCTGAGGATAAGACCTTCACACTGCACTCGCCTCATCTTACAGCATCGAAGTGGTGGATTGGATCTCTGGGCAAGGCTGCTAACCACGCCGTTGTCGTTGCACAGCTCATCCTTAATGGCAAATCCTACGGTCCTCATCCCTTCGTCGTCCCCATCCGCGACATGAAGACCCATGAGCCTCTCCCCGATATCCACGTCGGCGATATCGGCCCCAAGTTCGGTTACAACACCATGGACAATGGTTTCCTTCTTTTCAACCACGTCAAGATCCCCCACGTCAACATGCTGAACCGCTTCTCTGGTATCGACCCTGATACTGGAAAGTACATCCGTCCTTCAAACCCAGCTCTTATCTACGGAACCTTGACCTTTATCCGCTCCTCCATCGTCTTCCAGTCAGGCTCTGTGCTTGCGCGTGGTGTCACCATCGCTACTCGCTACTGTGCTGTGCGACGACAGTTCCAGGACCGCGATGCTGACGCTGGAGAGACTGGTGAGAACCAGGTCCTCAACTACACCATGGTGCAGCACCGTCTCCTTCCTCTGCTGGCAGCTTCTTACGCCCTGCACTTCACCGGCCGTGCCATGATCAACCTCTACAACGCCAACCAGAAGCGCATGTCTCAAGCCCGCGACGGCGGTGAGACCAAGCGCCAGCCTGGCCCCGAGGAGCTCAACCCCGGCAGTGATCATCTCGCCGATCTGCACGCCATTTCTTGCTCTCTCAAGGCCTTTGCATCCACCACAGCCGCCGAAGGCCTAGAAGTCTGCCGTCGCGCCTGCGGTGGTCACGGATACTCCGCTTTCTCCGGCATTGGCAGCTGGTATGCTGATTACCTACCCACCGTCACATGGGAGGGCGACAACTACATGCTCACCCAACAAGTTGCCCGATACCTCCTCAAGTCCGCCCGCGCCGTCCTCTCCGGCAAGGCTCCCAACAACGGCATCTCTCGTATCTTCAAGGAGTTCATCCGAAGACAGGACATCGGCGCCGCATTCGACGTTCTCGACAGCGATCAAGACCTCGTCGATGCCTTCGCCTGGCGCGTGTCGTTCTTGACCTTCGAGGCTCTCAAGCACAGAGATGAGGAGAAGCAGTCCTGGAACAGCCTCCTCATCGACTTCTGGCGCCTGTCCACCGCCTACGCGCAGTACCAAGTAGTCAAGAACTTCCACGAGGCCCTTCAGGACGAGAGCACCAAATCTTCTCTAGACCCCAACACCCTCACCGTCATGCACAAGCTCTTTGAGCTCTTCGCCCTGCACCACCTGCAGAGCTCAGCCTCCGAGTTCTTCACCAGCGCTGCTACCACAGTGCGACAGATCCAGCTTGCGCGCACTAAGCGAACACTGTCTCTCCTGGAGGAGGTGCGACCTCATGCCGTGAGACTTGTCGATGCGTGGTCGTTCCCCGACTGGCAGCTTGACAGCTCTTTGGGTCGTTACGACGGAAAGGTCTACGAGGACTTGTTCCATCGTGCCTCGGAGGTTAACCCCGTGAATGATATTGTGTTTGATCCTTATCCCGAGTCGGATGTTTTGTTTAGGAAGAATGCCGCTGGACCCAAGGCCAAGTTGTAAGAGCGTTTGTTATATGCTAAGAATGCTGTTTTGTAATTATAGCTTTTATTTATAGATAAGTTCAATCAAAGTCTAGAGAATCTTACAAATAATTTCTGTTTATCCTTGATGTCATTCCCTTGTGTCAGGTTCCTTAAGCGGTTGTTAGTGTCCGGCGATTCCCTTTTTCGTATCGGCCGAAGGCTGACGATTAAACAACCGTCATTTACACAAGTTAATCCGAGCTGACGTTTTGCGGAGGCGCAGCTCGCTTCGACGGCCCATGGCGGCTCCTTTTCTCATATAGTGGATCTTGAGGCAGAACCGATGCCAGGGCAGAAACCCATTATGCCTGACCAGCAAATCTCGCCATTCCTTCGAGCAACGTAGCTCGCCAATCCTTCCATAATATGTATTCCAGCTGACAGAAGATCTATTTTTCAGTTTAATTCTTGAATCTCTATGTCAGCGCGTACGTCACTCGGCTTCATAGCCACGGTAGATCGTCTTGTGTGTGTTGGTATGAAAGTATGGTATGATTGGTCAAGGCGTAAATCCTCCAAGCCTGCTCTGTGCCCACTCCGTATTAGTGCCGTGTTTCCGTAATAGGTAAATAGAGCTGCCTGGTTAGTTCGCTGGAACCTTTTTACGTAGGATTTGCATACGCAAGACCGCAGTCTAGGCCCTGAGACGATGAGGGGGGTTTTCAATGTGTAATTGGCGCACATATAATATTCGCTTTGGATCCCTTCGATGGAAACTTCACTGCTGTAAGACTTTTCCAAGAGAGAGATTATTATGACTTCAGCCTGTAGCGATACGAGTTCGTGCGAGGACGGGCGAGTTCATGATACCCGCCATTACCCCTCTAGGAAGACGGTTCTTCGACGCCATCTTCGAAGGAATTGGCTCAGATACGTCGCTGGTCTTCTATTCCTCCTGTAGGTACACGCCCAATACCGTATTATGTCTCCTACTCATCAGACCAAGGACTGTCGCCGAACTTATCTATATCATCCGCGTCGGTGCAGGAATAATCCGCATATCCAACGATCCCTACGACATTCGCTTCGACCGTCTCACTTATAAGAGCCCTGAGCTCTGGGACGACAACCATCAATCCTTCCTTCGAGGCGCTCGTCCAGTACCTATCCACTCCCACAACGATTACGAACGCAGCATTCCTCTCATCGATGCTCTCGGTTCAGGCTGCATCAGTGTCGAAGCCGATGTCCACCTCAAACACTCCGACCTTCTAGTCGGACACTCAACACTTAGCCTAAGAAGTGGAAAAACACTTCAATCACTATACTTGAAGCCGCTGCAGCGTATGATTGAGGCACAGAATGCTGGACGTTCCGGAGAGTGGCGCGGACTCTTTGATATGGCCCCTAAGCAGACTCTAACGCTGCTTATCGACTTCAAAACGAAGGGATCAAAGATCTTTGACAAGCTAGAGGAACAGTTGCAACCGCTACGTGATCTTGATTACCTAACCTACTGGAATGGTACAGCGAGGGTTATGCGGCCTCTCACAATCGTTGCAACCGGGAATGCCCCGTTTGACTCCGTCCTTGGAATGAACGCAACACACAGGGACATTTTCTGGGACGCCAAGCTAGAGCGGTTGTTCTCGATGGAAGATGACTTCGACACAAATCCACCCACCTACAGGTTCAACCGTTCAAACTCTTACTTCGCCTCGACAAAATTCCAAAACGCCGTCTTGTTCACATCGCATAGCAATAGTGGCGTAGATGCACTGCCGTCCAGGGAGCGAGATATGACATCGACACAGATTGAACAAGCTACATCTCGTGGGTTATTGGCTCGATACTGGGATACACCGTCTCACCCTCCGAATGTCAGGGATATTGCGTGGCGGGTGCTGATTGATAACAAAATTGGACTCTTGAATATGGATGATATGGGGATTGTGAGAGCGAGGTCGAAGGGCTGGGGGACGTTGCAGAATGAGGATCTGTAGATAATGGAGTCAGGTATACATAACATTTCCGTCAAAATCATGTCTTTTTATCCATCCTGCCAAAGAAATATTTAAAATTTTATAACGGTATTTATTGGCGTCTGTCTGTCTTATCATATTTGCACCAACCGGATTAATTACGTCGTTGTATGGATAGCGGATACTTAGGGACCTGAGTGGTCACACTGTCCCTTCCAAAAAGGGCGTAGCAACCCGTAACTATATATAAACCGTAACCGCATGCCCAAAGGTTTATGTGATCTATAGTGGTTAAATGGGACTATAGGGAATTTAAAGCTTTATCAATCAGTTATACTTCTTGTATAGTATTATTAATAACTTTAAGCATACAGAAGGAGTATTATATGGCTGTGATCAGTAGCTACGGGTTGCTATACTACCTCTTAAAGGCGGGGCGTGGATGGCCTCAACCCAGTGGGTACGCCACTAAGACCAATAGAGCATCTGTCAGCTTACTCCAAAGAACACTTCTCTTTATACTCCCTCCACCACCTCCCGAATTTTGGAAGGATTTGTACATCCATGCACTCGTTGTTTTCAGATGACTGCAACCATGTCTTCCAAGCCACACCTAGAGCTATTCACTCTCGAGCCTACCCCAACAGACACAAACCAACTCTCCTCTTTCACGCTATTCTCCAAACTTCCATATGAGATACGTATCGCCATATGGAAGAGCTCTTTGCACGTCCAGAGAATTATCAAGATACATGTTCATTGGTACATGCAATATGTTGCAAATCGTGCTTATAATGGCCTCCCTGTCCCGCCGATGGAGCGCGGGAAGGACGACCCAGCTTATTACCCCGTCGTTCAAGGCTATCAAGTCTTGAGTAAGCTTCTCCGAGTTACTAGAGAGTCGAGAGAAGCTGCACTGGCATTCTACCGAGTTCAAGTACCGTGCTGGTTGACACATGGATTATCAAAGAGCGATCTATGGGTTCCAGGCGAGCTTTATTACAACCCGGAATACGACTTCCTCCACCTTCAGCAAAATAACGTGGACATCATCGAATTTATGTGCAAGCTCAAAAATATTTATGACCCACGTCGTATTGGTTTACGAAACCTGGCGCTCTGTGGAAGCTTACTTGGTGGACGCGCACAAGGTCTTCACACGATAGATCCTTCAACAATCAGTCCTGAGTCATTACGGACTTTCCAGCAAATAATCAACGGACTGGAAGAAGTGTGGTTTGTTTCTATCCAACGCGTGGGTCGACAGCTCATCGGTTACGAGACTGGTTGGCCGAGCATTTACAAAACCTTCTTCGAGCGATCCGTTCCCATCACCGCCATGCCCCCCAGGTTCGATCGAGTCGGTCCGGATCCTCGCGCCATTGGCAATGACCTGAGTCATCTCCATCTTCTAAATCCCACGTATCTATACAATTCCTGGCGGAGAGTAATTGAGAGGTTCGAAATCGAACCATCAGGGATACAACATCAATTTTTATTCACCTTCGGTCCATCGCGCGACCAGATCTACAACAGTAGGGATGCTTCGAACTGGCTGCAGAAGGAAGACGATATTTGGACAGGCAAACACAAAGGCGATGGACCGTTTTCTTCTTTGAATCTGACCAAGACTCCCGCTTCGGAAACTCCAGCGTTCAAGGATGAGAACCTTGAACTGGCGGTGCGACCAGTGATTGGGTTCTGGATATTCCCTGTCGATGCTTTCTCCGATGAATATTATTCTACGACGCCAGATAATGAGATCAAAGAAGTTGATGTGAAGGGGCATTGGCCTGATTTGGCAATTCTACGTTTAGACTCTTAGTTATACTTCACGCAAACAATAAACAATTGGAAATATGCCCAAGAGACTCGGCCAAGTATTTAGGAAAGTAGATTGTCTTTGAGTGTGTACAACAGAGTGGTGAGTATATGCACATCTTGAGTATCACATCGCAGAGTTTCCAACGCAATATCACAGTGATAGCCGAACCACCATATTTATCCATATTCAGCCGCACAACCATTTTGCAATTCGATATATCAAACAGAAGCACTATGTTTTATAAGTACTGTGTTTCATTGATCTATAAACCTAGGGCCACTATTCGTAGAACGCAAAGCCATTTCACGAAGAAGCAACACCACCATTCCTCCACTGGCCACACGGCCCATTACTGGATATTAGCCCCCTCGTCATCTGACTGTCATGAGATACCGACCGAAGATGTCCTGGTACCCTCAGAGGGTAGGGTTGGGAGCGAAGTAAGCAATACACCTCCTATCGGCTTGCTCGAACCAGGATGTTCGGCAGCTGTAATTCGCTGCGCAGGCATTGTAGCAAGTGATTGGTGTAAAGACGCCTCCGAGATAGAGTGCGTTATTGCTAGTTTGAAAGTCTCTGATAGAGGATATCGCCCCGCCTTGGTTGGCAGTTCGAAGGATGTTGTCGCTGGAGCACATGGCGTATTCGATGGCCACGGGGATTTGGCTTTCGATAGTTACTTCAGACAAATTATTACGCTTCCTTGAATGTACGATGGGCTGTAAATAAACATTTACCGGTCTGATAGATGGTATTCGTCAAGTGGACATCTTGGTCTTGGTAGCAGCCTTCAGAGTACGGCAAGGTCCCTGAACCGTCGTGCTGACAGTCTTGGTTGAGTACGTAGGGATCTCCTTGACGCAGCGAACGCTTCGTGAAAAACTATCACCTAGGGCCACTGTCTGAAGTTTCATATCGCCGGCTCTCTTCTCTTCCTCTCCTCGCTTGCCCGTCACGGCTTTAGCTAATGGTATTTCCCTTGGTGGCCCGTCGGAGGTAAATTTAGCGGCTTAAAGTTTGACGTGACGCTAAAAACGGCGCTCCGTTAAGTATTAACCAGTGGGCTGTGGCGCCGCTGTCAGAGCCGTTAGACGCTGAGTCAATGCTGCATGCTTTGGAGTAGCAATGTTCGGAAGTAATGAGATTTCTATGCAAGAGCGGTCCCCTTGACGTGTTGATTCATAAGCACACTTGGAGGCATCTTTTGTAAATGGAGGATGGGAGAGATAGGAAAGGTCTAATAAATGTTGGTTAACTTGACATCAGTATGACTCCTCATTCTGGTACTTGTCACTCCTGACCACTGACCATGTGGTACTGCAACATGCTCCATGACAGCAAGAACGCTTCAGGAAACATCTCGATCATCGTCGTTTACTTTCTCTCCAACGTTGAGTAAAGCTTATGTTGTTTAATTGGCGAAATACCGACCAAGGCCAGAATTGCCCAAGCAAGCATTACCAGCCAGACGTGCCCGAACGCCGTCATCAACGATTCAAGAACCCCTGGATACCACCCATGTGGCAATCGTTTAAGTTCCATTAGATCGTCGTGTATTCGTTGGATTTCATCAGCGGCGTTTGGTTGATCACCAAATCGTGCCCATAGGTTCGTGTTCAGGCTGGATTGATACACGACAGACGCAAGCGCTATTCCTATAGTACCACCAAGACTTCTGGCAAGGTCTTCAATATTGTCAGCATTCGTCAATACAGCGTCAGATTCTGTTCGAGTTTGGATACCCACGTCCGATAGATGTGACCACAGCTTGGTTCGAGTGGTCAACAGCAGCAATGCAGGCTGTCTGAGTGATATTAAAGGTAGCATTATAGCCAATACTGGCAACGAAGAATGCCACGCAGGTCATCCAGGTTGCAGTCTCGCTGTCTTGCAGAGCAAACATGAAGGTACCAGCGATCAGAGCAATGAGGCAGCTAATTACCAGTCCAACATATTTGCCGGTTCTTTTAATCATGAATCCTGGTACGAGTCCCCCAACGGCCGCACCGAGAGATGCTGGGACAATCTTCAGGCCAGCATCGGTGGGAGAGTCGCCTCGGGCTTGAAGGTAAAGTGGTATATAAAAGACGCTGGTTAGGGCGATGGCGGCGCAGAACATGCTGGCCACGCAAGAGCCAAACACTGTTCGACTTTGCAGGAGCCTGATGGGGATAATCGGCTGAGATACTCTTAGCTCCCAGTATACAAACGCAGCGAAGAGACACCCGGAGAGTGAGATACACGTAATAGGTAAAGGATGCATCCATGGAACTGTGTTGCCGCCGACACTAAGTCCTAGAACCAAAGTTGTCATAAATGAAGTGACGAGGAAGACGCCTACAAAGTCAATACGCTTGATATAAGACTTGTCGGATTGTTTCGGCGGAACCTTGACGAGAAAGTGCACAATAACAGCCGACAGCAAAGACGGAGCCACTTGAACCAGAAAGGCCGTTCTCCAACCAAGATTGGTATAGTCGTTCAAGATTCCACCAAAGATGGCTCCCACCATTGTGCCTGAGCCATACCATATGTTTGCGATTCCACTGATCATGGCTCTTCTGCGGAGGGGAACAAGATCGGAGCCTAGGAACATCGGTATACTCATCAGACCTCCACCGCCGATACCAGCGATGACTCTTCCAATCAGCATGGCCTGTTGGCTCGTTGCTAGCCCACAGATGAGGTTTCCACCTGCGAAGGCAATGTTGCTGAATACCAGTCCGGCCCACGGCCAAAGATATCTGTTAAACGACCGGCAATAGGCTGGCTGGCGGCAGTGGCGATGAGATAAGACGTCGCAAGCCACGACAGCAAGCTGAGTGAGTTGAATTCGCTTGAGATCTCAGCGGACAAAGTCGCGATGACCGTGGTGTCAGCAGCTCCCAGGAAGACTCCGAACCATGTTGTGCTCAAGATGATCATCAACCGAGTGAAAGAAACTTCTTTACCGATGATTGTTATTTCTTCATCCTGTGGAGGCGAGGGTAGAGATCCATAGCCGCCATCCTCGGCATCTGGAGGGAGCAGTGGCGTTCGCTCGGACATGGCTGACCTAGAATCCCGATCACTTGGGATGGGCGAAGCGATGGGGGAGAGGAGGAGGAAGAGGATGCGGAGCGCTCAGTGTATGATATGTGCCCAGACTCAAAGTTATTCAAGACATGAGAAATTTGAGTTCTAGTCTGGCAGTACCAGTGCCTTAATACCAATTTGCATAATCCCCCCCTTGAATGATCTGAGCACATTCCGACGGATCGTCGTGTTGATCATGGTATTATCGCTTGTCTTAGCCTCCTCGTACCAGGTTCCTGTCAGCCATTGGGCCTATGTGGGACCGCGCTATGGATTTGCTGCAGGGATTTGACCTTCAGGTCGCATTAATATTAATTTGCTACACCTTTATTCGTGCTGTGTATCTTGACTAAATGTTGCCGTGTCTTAGAATTCGAGGACTAGTGACGCCTGCATATCCCTTGTGCTGGGTTTGTCAAAAGGATGACGTGTAGATGTATGTCCCTGTGCGATATTAAATACTGGAGCTGACGGTGGAGTTGGACCTTATGTTGAAGATGTGTTGATCACAGCTGTGTTGCAAAGATTTGCTTACGTGTGCTAGTCAAGACACTAATAAACACGTCTATTCGTAGGTGGTTCAGAGTTCTGAGTCAGCCACCACATAGAGGGGAGATTTATAGCTAGGGTACCAAGCCACAGAGCTTTACTCTTCCATCAATACCGACTTACAAAATACGACACTTCACAATTCGTTTCCAGTATCTCAAGTCGTGAATCATCAGTGACAAACTCCATCATGAAGACCCTAGGATTAATCGGCGGCATGAGCTGGGAGTCCACCACAACATACTACCAAGAAATCAACCGTCGCGTGCGCCAAGTCCAAGGCGGTCTACACTCATCCCAGTGCATAGTCTTCTCCTTCGACTTCGCCAACATCGAAGCCCTCCAACACGCAGACAGATGGGAAGAGCTCGGCGCCATGCTCAACGATGCAGCAACCAGACTGAAATCCGCTGGCGCAGACGCTTTAGTCCTCTGCACTAACACGATGCACTTTGTGTCTCACGGCATCGAGCCCGCCTCGCAATTGCCCCTGATTCATATCGTTGATCCGACCGCTGAGGCTATCATAAAGGCGGGGTACAAGTCAGTCGGTCTTTTGGGGACACGTTTCACCATGCAGAAAGACTTTTACAAATCGCGCTTGGCCGAGAAGTACAATCTGCGGGTTATTGTGCCCGATGATAAGGATAGAGAGACTGTGCACACTATCATCTACAGTGAGCTCTGCAATGGCGTTATCAAGGACAGCTCTCGCGAAGACTATCATGCCGTTATTAGACGGCTCAAAGATGCCGGTGCGGATTGTCTTATCATGGGATGTACTGAGATTGGACTCTTGGTAGATGAGGCTGGGAGTGAGCTGCCTATCTTTGACACGGCGAAGCTACATGCTATAGCTGCTGCTGACTGGGCTATGGAGAACTGATGTGTAGGCTGGCTGAACTGAGACACGGCACAGTGGCACTACGATTTTACTAGTGTTGTACTGATGCATGTCGGGATCGATCGGTTCCTTTTACAAATGACAAGGTCAATCAGCAGTGCGACGTAGTCGTGCAATTATCTTGTTCTGGCTGTAGTGGCTGGGAATTTGAGCAACTATTTTTTGATTGATTGATCCAGCTCGCTTGACGCTTTGTCATGACATGCGTATCCTGGGTACTTATTCTCAAAGCAACTCCCCCCGATGTCTTGGGTTATTTTCATATATCTCTGAATATCAGGTAATAGAATAATGTGCCAGTTAACATATGAGGACCCTGCTTATCGGAATTGTTTGCACTATCTAGTTTTGCTGCCCGCAAGATCCAGGGTCGTCACAAACGAAATTGAATATCCTTGCCCCTATGAACAAGCTGCTGATGGAGAATGGATTTGGGCTACTATGGCATGATTTATCTGGTATATGGGACCTCTCTGCACGTATTACTGGATAAAATACAGATTTGATTAACAAGAGAATAGAACCGAGGTAAGTCTCTTCGAACGTTTGCCGTTCATCGTTGAAACAAATACTAACGTTTTAAATTAACTCGCGGGTACAGCCGATTAAATTAGTCGACACTCAACCGACGACCTCCACGTTCACTATATCGCGTGCATCGAAACGAAACACCTTATTGGGTTAATAGCTTGAGAGTTAATGTAATTATCTAAGGAAAGTATCTATCCGCTACCTAACGTATCCCCATTAACTGTTACCAAGGATCTTGTGATTGTGTGTAAGTCCTTCCAGTCGCTTTAATATCAATCCGCTGCTCCACTCTAATTCCATTCGAAAACTGCCCGAACAGCTGTGATGCCAAACGAGACTCCAAGCCTTTTTTACAATGTATTTCTGACCCTCAGAACGCTAAATCGCGTTTTTAATCGAGTATGTGTTATGTTCTTTACCACCAGCGATTGTCATATTTTCATAACCATCAGGTCTAGTCCTTGATCTCATGTCCGGGCACAACATGTATCGTGTTTGATGAGATGTTAGGTGCATGGGCACTTGATACGCCAAGATTTAGCGTAGCATCCTGATGTGAACTTAACCAACATGTTTGTGGGAAAATGGCATGTTTTGTACATATCGGCCCGCTAAATGTAACGATGCTGGTGTCATGACATCCATGATTCTGGCTGCATCTGTCAGGGAGGGGCATCCCCTTATCCTTCCAGATCCAGATCCAGTTACTCTTCGCTAAGACTTGGTACTATTGAAATTCTTAATTCTTCGTCAATGTGGTGGAGAATCAGTGGTCGATGCTTAGACAAGCCATTTCAATAAGTCAAGGTAGATCTCCATTGGGAAAACACATCACATATTGTCAGGAATGCCAGACATCGTCGTATCTAATTGGCAAGTTCATCGACGTACCCCAGCATTGTTTAGGACTCGAGAATATCAACTGAAAACCCCAGATGAGGGGAGGAAAACCCCTGTTGATGAGACAGCAAACGCAGAACCAACAGCACTTACGTATATCCCTGAGATAAGATCAAACCCATGGACCAACAGTTTTGAGCATCCCAATGAGGAAGGTGGTCTAACCCGCTGGAGTATTTAAACGTTGAGCCATTCAAACACAGCAGATGCACTGTAGTATCTCTTACACTTATTTCCCTGTCATTGCCTGTTTGAAAATGTCCACCCCGATCCGAGTCGCTGTTACACAGGCCGAGCCTGTCTACCTTGACCTGGCTGCATCAATAGAGAAGGCATGCGGGCTTATTGCTGAGGCTGCACAAAATGGGGCTAAGCTCATTGCTTTCTCTGAATGCTGGCTGCCGGGATATCCTGCGTGGATATGGTATGTCTGCATATCAATTTCACCTGGCCATAAGACTGACAAGCTACTGTAGGGCCCGCCCAGTCGACTTTGAGCTTCAGACTCGATACATCTACAATTCACTGCCAATAGAGTCGGAGGCTATGGAACTAGTCAAGATAGCAGCCAAAGAAAACGAAATTGGTGTTGTTTTGGGTTTCTCAGAGAAGAGCCCCTCACATAGCGTCTATATTTCTCAGGCCATCATCTCCCCACAAGGTGATATCCTGCTCCACAGACGAAAGATCAAGCCTACCCATATGGAACGGACTGTATTCGGTGACGGAACAGGCGCTGATCTCAACAATGTCGTGGAGGTCGATTTTGGAGCAGAGCACGGTAAAATCAAGGTTGGTTGCTTTGCGTGTTGGGAACATACACAGCCTCTCCTCAAGTACCACAGTATCACTCAGGGTGAGGTGATCCATATCTCCATGTGGCCTCCGATTGATCCAAGCATGGGCGTTGAGCATCCTGGACTTTGGAGCATGACCGCCGAGGGGTCCCAAAATCTGTCTCAGACGTACGCAATCGAGAGCACCACTTACGTGCTTCACTGCACCTCGGTATGTACACAGAAAGGTATCGATGTTCTAAAAACCCGCGAGGGACTGGCTTGTCGTCAGCCCGGTGGAGGACACAGCTGCGTAATCGGCCCTGATGGTCGACGCTTAACCGAACCTCTCGGAGATGGGAAAGCTGATACCGAGGGTATTGTTTACGCTGATTTGGATCTCACAAAGGTCGTGACCACTAGAGGATTCCTGGATGTTGTTGGCCATTATAGCAGACCCGATCTTCTGTGGCTTGGCGTAGATCGGCAACCAAAGAAAAATGTCGTTGCGAAGCAGTATAAGCCAGTCGTGCAGGAGAAACTGGAAAATGGTGTTCACTGAGCTAGCCGGGCTGTGTTGTGTATCATGTGTAGTCAGCGTTGACAAATGCCATCAAATCCAACTTACAATCGTTTAAGATGCGGACGACGTATTGAAATACTATCAGTGCTGCGCGATGACTATATGGGTGTTCAAACATACACCTCATGATGTTTGTCCAGAATCGGACTGTTTTTGGTCTTCACTAACAAAACTGGCACTCTGCTGTGGGATACGCATTATTGAAATTCCTAAACTATGCTGAATATTACTTGCAAAACCATATTTTGTAAAAGTTTGCCAATCTAGTTGCCCTCTTTGTACGACCATCAACTGTGCTCGGACGGCCACTATGGAAGGGCTTCATTATGAATAACCACACTCCTGTCGAACTAAGCTGGGATTTCCATACAGGTACGCACAAGTCAACCATCTATCCGTTATTCTATCGAGCCCATCAGTCTTCAAGCTAGAACTATTCTAGACCCATTCAACGGTAAAGCTCATATCAACTTCGCGGAACAGGTTATCAAGACCTCCACGGTTTTCGACACCATACTATGTAATCACATGCAAGACTACTTCACTAGTTGCGTAAATCTGCCACATATGAGTAATAATTCTACTAGTATTGTGCAAATAGCATACATGTGTATACTACTTAAACAAATGCTTATTAACAGGTGTGATAGGTTCCTTGCCCTCCAGCACAGCCATAACATTCTCCATAGCCAACCTCTCAAACCCAATCGAAGTATCAAGCGCACCACCAGCTGTATGACACGTCAAAGACGCATTCCGCATCTTCTGCAATCTTGGGTTCGGCCTCGGCTCATCCTCAAACACATCCAGTCCAACTGCAAACAAGTGCCCAGAGTCCATGGCGTCTGCCACGGCCTCTTCGTCTACCAGACTCCCCCGTGCGATATTCACCAGCCGCGACCCTTTCTTCATCTTGGAGAGTTCCTCTCGGCTGATGATTCGCTTGCCTCCTGCTCCTGGGGCGGCGATGACGATACAGTCTGCAATGGCTAACATCTCATCGAGATTGGGGTAGTGTGTCGCCTCAATAGCGGCTTCTTGCTCGGGGGTCTTGCGGAACGGGTCATGATATACAATGCGCATACCGAGGGCTTTGTAGGTCTTGAGAGCAATCTGATAGCCAATGTTTCCCAGACCGATGATGCCTAGAGTATGCCCTCGGGGGTTATAAGCTGTAAGCTGCGTATGAGCATGCGCATCGCGGAAGTCTTCTTCACTACCCCTCGCGGCCATATTAGTCCACTGCATATTTCGAAACACAGATATAATATGATAAAGCGCCATGTCAGCCACTGCCTCGGAAGACGCAGCCGCTCCGTTGCAGTACAAGATACCCGCTTCAGCCAAAACGTCGACATCGGCCCAGTCATAACCAGCTCCAGCTGAGGCATACAACTTGACGGACTTTGGCAAGAGGGGAATTAACTCTCTATCCCAACGGCCCATTTCTCCACCTGTGATCCAGAAGGGTCGCATGACGGCTTGGAAGTCGCCCCATTTCTTCTGGCGGAGGGCTTCGAGGAATGGACCGCGTTGGCGTTCTTCTTCTGATGGGCGTATGATGTTGAAATTTTGTTCGAGGGTTTTGTATAGATCGTGATTGTATTTGATCGGGTCTCCAATATGAAGAATTGTAGGCTTCTGACTTGGAGACATGGTGGGTTGGAGTAAAGAGGGTGTGGCAATGTGAATTTGTCCAGGTATGTACTCAAGAGAGTCTCGTAAAGTTTGGTCACTGCTTCAGCTAATATACATGATATAAGTTATCAAGGTAATTCCACAGACGTACTCAGATGGCTAAGTAGACATCATTGCTGACTGCAAACTATCAACCTACTCCTCAACTCCTCCACAACCCATCGGATATCGACGCGAGCGACATCTCTACTGGCTAATCTCCTCGGTTCGCTTCCTTGCTACAACGAATCTACTAGGGTTGCTTCCTTCATTAAAAAGCCGATCGGAACGTGTTGAGATTGGCTCATGTCGAAGATGTGCAGCCGCTACATGATTCATGGGGTTGCGTTGGCAGGGTTTCTTCCCCGCTTGACCTGTTTTACCCCGTCTTTTCCCCAGGTTCCAGTTCGCATGGTACCTTATCGGCAAACTGTCCGGGGAATATATGCGATGGGGAGATAATTTTGATAAATACCATGGAAAGGACGCTTCCTTTCTTATGTCGAGATCAGGCCAGACATCGGATTCTCGGAAACTCTCATAGATCACAATGACTGGCGAAGATCTTGTCAAGGACACAGGCGAGGATGTGCACCTCGAGACGCTGGACGGCGCGTCGCCTGATATCGAGAATCGCGCGGCAAAGGAAAAGGCCTTTCTCAGAAGGATTGACAAACGAATGATGCCTCTGATGATGCTTCTGTGTACGTTCAGTTCTACTCCTAAATGAGCATACCTAACAGCTCACAGACATCCTCAACTACCTCGACCGGAATAACATTGCCACGGCTCGTTTGGGCAACTTCGAAGAGGACATTGGCCTTGTAGGCCAGCAGTACAACACCGTCATCAGTATCTTCTTTGTCGGTTACATTCTTACCCAAGTTCCGACTAACATGATTTTGAATAAGATGCGGCCCTCTATCTTTTTAGTATGTTCCGCTTCCGTCACCTCAAATTCCTAACTAACTTTTCAGCCCACAATCATGGTATGCTGGGCCACTGTGAGTGCGTGCACTGGAGCAGTGCAGAACTACCAAGGGATGATTGCTTTAAGGTTCATTCTTGGGTTTGTGGAGGCTCCCTTCTTTCGTAAGTCAAGCATGAGAAATATGTTGGTATTCCTGACTAATGATGTATATCAGCGGGTGCTTTGTTTCTCTTTAGCTCTTGGTATACTAAGAAAGAACTCGCTGTCCGTATCTCTGTTCTCTATGCTGCTGGTCAAATGGCCGGTGCCTTTGGTGGACTGCTCGGAAGTGCTATCATGGCTGGCATGGACGGCAAAGCCGGTCTAGCTAACTGGCGATGGCTGTGTACGTTCCCCTGGCATTGTTCTATATGGTGAGATCTGACTGGACTTCTAGTTATCATCGAGGGTTGTGCTACATATCCCGCCGCCATCGTCACATACTTTGTCGTGCCCGATTACCCAACCACCACCAGCTGGCTCAGCGACGAGGAACGCCAAATCGCTGTCCTGCGCATGGCCGAAGACGCAAACAAAGAGGACGATCGAGCTGATGTATCTGCAAAGGAAGGTTTGAAGATGGCCTTCACGGACCCCACACTCTATATGATTTGGATCATGCAGCTCGGCCTCAATACGGCTGCTGCTTTTACGAATTTCTTCCCCACCATCGTCAAGACTCTTGGCTACAGTTCCACCATCACACTTCTTCTCTCTGCGCCGCCTTATGTCTTTGCCGCTGCTTTGGGTATTACGAATTCATGGCATAGCGATCGTGTCAACGAGCGATGGCTGCACGTGGTGTGGCCTCAGATATTCTGCAGTATTGGCTTCATCATATCCGCCGTAACTCTCAACACGGCAGCTCGATACATCTCAACCTTCATGATGATGTCTATCTACGGATCTTTCGGCTGTATCCTGTCATGGGTCTCATCATCTCTACCACGTCCATCAACAAAGCGAGCTGTTTCTTACGCCGTTGTAAACGCTGGGTCGAATCTCGCATCCATCTATGCGTCGTACTTCTATCCAGCTTCACAAGGACCCCGGTACTGGCAGGCTAATGTCGCGAATGTGGCTTTCAGCGGTCTTTGTATCGCTATGGCGACCGTGTTGAGGTTCTTTCTGGCTAGGAGGAATAAGAAGTTGGAGAAGGCGAGGGAATATGATCTTCAGCATGAGGGTACGCTGAGGGGTAGTCAGACTCAGGGGCTTGCTGAAAAGTGGCAATGTGGAACGGAATATGTCTACACACTCTAAGCATGTAGACTTAGCTGGTATGCCATCTGCGAGATATATATGCTACAGATATTCCCACACGTCAATATAATCAGAAACAGTATAGTACAGAGTTTGGATATCAAATTTAATCGTTATATAAGGTGACTGGCAGGTTGAGTGATGGTTTGATGCATTTCGTCGTGCCAGGGGAAGGAAAACTGCTTGCAACACATCCATAAAGCTTGACACCAGGCCACTATTAAAAGGACTGAGGGGAAATAAAAGAAAGAAGTATTTTATTAGAAATTATTAACAATTAGCTTACAAATCGAATAAAAGAACATGGTCTGAACAAATCAAATACACCATTTGCTTGGTTGTGTTTGGTTGCTGCCTGGATACAGCGGCCCCACCGCCTTTTGTACCCTGATGTGCGACCAATTGCCATCTCGACTCGACAAGGTGCTTCACCAACTGGAAAGAAGCCGCAACATAGCAACCTCGACCTCATTTACCCACTGATTACCATGTCCGTCCTTTTCGTACTGATTTATATCTTGAAAGGTTCGTCGCAGGCTCCAATTCTCCACTGGTTACCTAACGAAGCTCTCAGGATCTACTCTTCGCAAGTGTGTGTCAAAGCGTCGAATTGAGGAAGATGCGGACTTTCTCGAATTATTCTCCCGTATCCTCGTTGGGATTCAAATTCCTACCTGTATGTTGAACGAATGCCGAGTAAAAGAGATCCCCCCGCCCAAATTAGCTAACCCAACCAAAGCCGACATATTCACGGCCTTGGAACAGGGTATCAAATTAGAGTGGGAAGATGTGTACGATTTTGCGAACCCCTTCGGTGACCGTCGTGGAGGCATGTTCAACAGCGTTTGGGCTTTCGATCTTGATAAAAGCCTGATCTTTCTTACAAAACGGGATCGTGTTCATTCAGCCCCTCTCGAACTTGGTCTTCAACGACCGCTCACCCTGGACGACTTTCATGCGCTGGACCCAGAAAACCAAACAGCTGAACGTGTTCAGACTCTTCCAGAGCCTTACTGGAATTTCAAAATGGAGATCTCGCCTCGGCAAAGAGCATTTCTGGGCCGGATACTCGCCGACTTTGGCTATACCTGGCGGCACGTCCTTCGGAGACGGATGAACAGCACCACGTTCACGAAGCTGGCATACGCCACCGTCTGGATTTCAAGCATGCAATTTGAAATCCATGAAAGGAAAGGGTTTGATCATGTAGGCAGCCAAGGTGGACCGTATGTTGGGGTAACAAGTCTGCCGAACTGGGATTCACCAAAACCTTCGTTCTTCCAGGTCGGTTCCACCTGGTTTGTTTTTGTACAAGAAATTCAGGAAGGTATCGAGATGGCACGGGATCATGCGTGCAGTCCTCCACAGTCTACTGAACTTGGGGCTAGTGCTGCCACGTATGCGATACTGAGTCTTCGGCAAATTATTATTTGCAAGATGGTTCACGGGAAGCCAGTTTGGACAAGACCAGAAATGTTGTTCGGCGAAAGTCCTTCCGATACTGCAATCGACATGATGATTTGGGCCTCCGACACGTCTACAACGGAGTCTGGTCCAAGTCGAATTCACTCTCTACCTGCGGAAATTCAGGACAACATTCTCTACTACACAGCCACTAGTTCAGTATCTGCGGGCAAGCTGGGGTGTATCCTCGGTCTGGGGTCACCTTTTTCGTGGACTGAAAGTGGACTGAAGATCATGATTCAAGAGAGAAAGAGGAATCGAACAGAAGAGTCACCGGTTGAATCGTATATAACTTTCAATGGAATGATGAGCGGTTTGTCATATAGACGAGAGCCTATGCCATCAACTATACGATCCTGGTTTGACGACCTTCCCAAGTTGCAGTCCGGGCCTCATGCGTATCTGCAAACTAGTTCCATAGACTGAACCATTGTATTCGAATACCAAATACTCACAAAGGTTAATGCTGAAAGATATGCCAACTAAGCTGTGAATGGATGTCTGCTTGACTTTGAGATCTAATCATCGGGAACCACATGGATAAGGGATACGCCAAACTAACCAGGCACTTCCAATCTCATCTCGAGCTTGGTAACTGAAGGAGAAGAGTAAATGCGTGCTCTAAGATTGTCAGCTGCTTCTTGTTATTAAAGATATACCAGACATATATACATACTGGATTCGCCCGTGTCTTTGCAAATTGCTTTCTTCTTTCGAAACATCAAAAACAACTAATACTTAGACCATATAGCCTTCAAAACCCCTACATTTGGTGCTCGAAGCTTTCTATCCTGATAGATCTTCGTCAACAACCGTGACACAGAGCAACACGCCCAGAGCGGGTATATGCTTATGCTGTTGAGTGCGGAGTGGAAATAGTTATCCTCAAAATCTTCGAATTACAGGATGTTTATGTTGCAGCAGTACCCCAGTTGCAAGATCTATCTCAAACCGTACTGCAAATGCAAATGCCGACAAAGTGAGGTTTGCGAAGAGAGCTTCGCTTGGGACTGTTAGATTGAGCTGGGTTTAATATGCTGCATGTGAAACGTCCGACGATGCGAAGAATTCACAAAGTCATGGTAAATGTCCGTTGTTTGCGCAGGGCCTTCCAGTGGGCCTGATCCCTGCATCCGTTGAAACAAATGGATTACGACTCACTATCATGCATTTACAAATGCATGATCACGAAATGGATAAGGCACAGCCCTAGACTGAAAATTCTGTTGTGGATATGCTGAATGAATGGTGTGGTATAATAATCTTAAAAACTCGTAAATCGTAGGTAATGAAATACATAAGAAAGTCCAGTTCTATAATGCCTCAAGTGCTGTGTCTTGCCGGTTGCCCTAAGCATGGGACTTTCTGCGGACATCTCCATCCACAGCGGTGGGAGTCTTGGCGCCAAAGCTAAACATGTCGAGAAAAGAGCCTCGCCTCTGCTCCCCAACACCAGCGTCCTGGTCATAAGACTCCCGTCTGCTGTTAGCAGGAGAGGCCTTCTTCCCCGCACCCAAATAATCCATGATGGAGCTCCTCCTCTGCTCGAGGGGCTTGGGCGGGGTGGCGACCATGATCTGCAGCTCGAGGTTCTCAATGTCGTTGTCCGTCTCTACCTTTGTGCGGCCGCAGTTGGAGAAGCTGGTGCCAGAGTAGAAGACGTAGCCGCTGAAGGGGCTGGCGAGGGCCGCTACGACGGCGCCCTTCTGACGCGCTACCTGCAAGGTTTGCTTGCACAGCGTCTTGGCGTATCCTTGGCGCTTCCAGTGCGGGTGCGTGATGACGGCATGGAGGAAGATGAGTTGATCGTGGCGGGCGAGATACGTTTGCTGCGTCTGCGTGATGCCTGACTGCAGTGCAGCGAGTCGTTTGGCAGTTTTGCTTTCGCTGTCGCCGTTTGATAGACCAAATACTGTGAGAAGTTAATAACGGCTATTCCAGGGTAGGTTGTGTTTTTTTATGTGGTTCCCTAAAACTGGGGTGAGTGGGCGCTGTAATCTTAATCTTACCTTGCTCAATTTGATCAGAAATGCTCTTTTGCTCGTCTGCGTTGGCGTGAAGGGTTTGGCAAATAGCCAAAGAAACAGGGTCGTGAGTCTTCGGAGCATCAACGACAAAACACAACCAATTGGTGTTTTCCTTGTCGATAACCCTCTTGAGGACCGTCTCAACCTGATTTGAGGCTGCTTCTGAGCGGCTGGCTGAGGGGAAGCAGTACTGCCAGACCGAGTCGTTGGTTAGCCCGCTGAGGATGACCTCCTTCAGCGCGGGCACATCTTCCTGTGTAGCGATACGGACGCCCATAACTGGTATGTTTGATAAGGTTTTGAGTAGAATGTAAGAGTATAAGATGAGATTTTATTTGAGTCAGTCAAAAACGAAACACAAAGTATTAGGGTCAGCTAGCTTTCATACGAAATTTTATCCAACAGCCGAAAAACCAAGAAGTGGGCTTGTGAAGGGTATAGCCACGCAACGTCACACGTGAATGCAGATTTCTGATCATGAGCCGATGCCAAGAGCAGCGAAATGAGATCATAGCGGTGTCTAAAGCAGGGAAAGTCAAGTCACTGAGCGGCATTGGTCGCATCGTAACCTTTTTGGAGGCGGCGCTGGCGGCCTCTGAGGGGAAGACTTACAGCACCCCACAAAGGATCGACTTTGTAGCGTTGCGACACGCCAAGTGTGGTGCATTCCGCCTTAGCCGTGTCATTTTTAGGGTTGTTTTTTTAAGCTTAACATGCTTAATGCACGAGGCTAATTAGGCCAAACCTGTTAATGAGCTGATGTCTGATTGTCATGTTTTAATCGTATGAGTGGTTTTTTATGTCGGACAAATCAGGACATTTACAGATTTTAGTAGAGGATGTAAATTCGTACTTTGTGAATAATATCTAGATGCTCCTTGGCGTGGGTAATTGCCAAGAATCAAAGGGCTCTAGCGGGTTGATGCATCCGTGATAATTTTCGGAAAGGATGCAACCTACGTGGGACGAAATGCATCGCCATAAAGGTCTGTTTTCCCTTCTCATAATAAATGTGCGAGGATAGCCACCACGGAGGTATCTTTCACAATGTCACCTCGGAGCGACGTTCCGTGAACTGCCGATCAACTGACGTCTGACTCTGCAATGGTTCCTCCTTAGAACAGTTCAGATCGTCCTTTGCGGCTATACGACATGTCATGGTTAGTAATACTGCTTTCCACACAGAAAATATCGTTGTGCAAGCTCAATTCACTGGTAAGCTTGAGTCGACTGTAGCGACACGAAATTTTGCCGTCACGTTTGTCACGTCTAGATATTAATTTGCCACAATGTCAAGCAGAGAATTAGTTAAAGTGGCTTTCAATATGCCTTCTAAGGCGAACACGATATGTCTTCATCGCATACCCTACAAGCGTTTGCTGGAGCAGTGGCTAGGCACGGCACTATCCAACTGTAGATCTTGAGAGATACCCGATATACGGCATTTCTTAGCTTCATCTCAGCTAGGGGCCTCAGCCCTACCGGAAAGATAGGTAGGAGAAATACTAGAGGATTTGATTGGTTCGTGACAAATCTGTTAGTCTGGGCATAACGGTCTTGGAAGTCTGGGCATCTCGGGGTGGGCCACCTTCATGGCAGTTGCTCGGCAGACGTTAAATATGGTAGGAATGTGTGACCTGGACACTTGGCATGAGTTACGGATCGTGATACTACGAAGAACATTCACTCCCCACAACATCCACATGGCTGGGCAGATCAAAGAAGATAGCCGCGATGACTGCTCGAAGACCAGAAAAGAACATTACAGCGCCGGACAGGGATTGTTTGTCGATACCAAATGTACACACTATATACTGTCACATAAACGGAAACATAGAATCTGCCAAAAGTGATAATTCTGCTGATAAGAGTCACGTTTTGCAAACATATCAGATCGATTCGGATGCTTTCCTGATAGGAGACTGCGGGCAGTAATTGTATAATGCAAAAATGCTAAACACAACCATATCAAACGAATGAAAGATGAATTAATCATTTGTATACCTCATACAGCCACACATATTCAACTACTAAGACTGTAGAAAGCGGGATCCTTTATTTGTTTGAATTGATGTATTCAGATGATGAGATTGAATCGATATTCTCGTTGTCGTAAGCTTGTGGACCATGGCTGGGGTTGTGATTTGCGAGTGAGAAAGTTGCCTAGTCTGACTCATCGTAAGATCGAAGGGATTCACTCATATTGATAAATCTTACACTGCCATATTCAAGTTCTTTTTTCCAAGTTCAACCCAAGCATCTCATACCTCGAACTCGGTCAGATTTTTTCGTTTAATTCCCCGAATTTATTAAAAATCAACCAACAAAACACCACATCGCCCGCCAATGCAACCAATGCAACCAACCCACAATGATGGCACAGGCAATTCACCAAGCCTACCAACGGAAATATGGATGCAAATCATTTGCAAACAGGAGTCCGGACTTTCACTCCCCGATTTAACGACGCTATGCCGCGTGAATAAGAATTTCCGGCAAATGGCCATGGAAGCTATTCTAGAGTCTGGTATACTGCGTTATGTGGGATGTTGGGATCCCATACGCAGAACGACGGTACGGTATGAGCCAAAGGTTAGGAAAAGATCTTTCGTTTGCACTCTCAGCCATCACGATACCGACACCGACACGTTATCTCTTGGGAATACATCACATCCTCCCACGCCCCCAGATGAACCCGAACATAACTCGTCAGATGGCACCCTTTCGGAAGAGGACAGTAACTCGGAAGATGGAGGGTCGGAGGAGTCTAACGAGTCGGAGGAGTCTAACGAGTCTGAGGATTCTGACGACTCTGATGAGTCTAGTGAATCTGATGAGTTTGGTGACTCTGAAACGAAGCAGCTTACTCCGGATGAGGACTTCTGGATAGTGCACTTAAAGACGCGCACAATGGGAAGAATCAGAACTAAACCACCAACTCGAGATCACGCACTAATCAGAAAGATAGCAGATTATATCTGGCAGTGGAAGCTGGATAACAACTACGTTCAGGACACATCCACTGAGACCGAGTTCGAAGATATGGTGCGCACAGTCTGTGAGGTGGCAGTCAAGTATGCTTACATCCATGACCGCCGCGCCTTATTCATCGGCACTAAGAGGCGTAGGTCTGATGCCAAATCTAGTGTCATAGATGATTCTTGTGCTGTCTTTCGAGATGCGTTGTTGAACGTCGCAGTCTTCTTGAACGATACAGATCTCCTTGAGAGTATACTTTCGACAAAATACACAGTTTTGTGTCCGGATCATAGTGTCGCAAACGGCACATCGGACGAGAATAATAAAGACCAAGCTCCATTCAAAAGCCGGATTCCTCGCGTGGAGAAGTTATCGCGCCACCGGTCGGCGGCATTCAAGCCACCAGAGTGTGGGAACAGCCTAATCAGACTTGGAAACCCAGCCAAAGTCGCGGTACAGACTGGAAATATGCAGTGTGCTTCGATTCTGCTCAAGAGTCTAGCTGAATACCGCTCCGAGCTAAACCTTTGCCGAGAGGATATTATCACTACAGCATCTCTCCCCGAACAAATAGAGTTTCTTCGTCTTGCTATTGATGCTGGCCCGCCACTTACTGCGTACAATATCCTATTACCGTCACTGACCGATCACTTGTACTTTTCCGGCCGCAGTTACCTTAATACAAGATCCCAAGCCGGTGTTGCGCTGAGCAAAATCCTTGAGACAACCACAGATCTTCAAGTTTTTAACCTAGCATTTGACGCCATACTAGCTGGATACAACGAAGAAGAAGGCGTGTGGTGGACAAAGCCGCCCAAGACTTTCTCCTACGCAGCACACACTTTGTCGTCATGGGGAACGAAAAGACTCCAACGCGCGGTTCGGGATGAGTGCATATCTATCGTGGAAAGGCTGTTCCAGCTAGGCTACAACCTAGACCCGAACCACTCCCTAGCGGAAGCAAACGATGAGAATCGGAATCTCGTGAATTACCTAATCGATAGCGAGACCACGAGAGATACAGCTCTCACAACCGCTGTTTGGAATGGCAACGTCCGTATGGTGGAGCTACTCTTCAAAGAGGGCGCAGGGAGAAATCGCAAGAATGTTCGGAAGGCAATATACGCTGCCATATATATAGGAAGCAATGGAGACACTGAGATACTTCGTGTCCTTACGAGTCAACCGTGTTTAGAAGGATTGTTTAACCAAGAGACTAGGCGGTGCTTTAAACGGGATTTTGACGTGGAAGGGAGGAGGCATGTGTGGCATTGGCTGGAGTTGTTGTGATGGTCTTCAATTGGGGGCGTGGAAGGAGACTATCTGGTGAGATAGAGTGGTGGTAATAGCTTGTAGACAGTCTCAGCCACATTTTAATGTACTTTTATCAACTCTTGAGATGCACCGTTGATGGAGCGTCGTCATTTGGTGGAGACTGCATCTCAAGTCTCAATGTCAGATCTTTATTTGCAATTGAGCCTATCACGAAACCAACTGAATAAGAAGCGAGAACAACAGCCCATTGAACACGTGACATTTGATTCGCGTCCCGTGGTAATCCCTCAAATGTTCCATCTTTCACCAGCTGGCAGTGACCAAGATATCTCACTCAACCAACACCCAAGACCACCATTTTACTCATCATGCCAAACGAACCAGAAGTGAAAGACCCAGAGATATTTCTCAAAGACCCGCGCTTTTCGCAAACATTCCAACTCCCAGCGGATCCTTCCGACGACCACGGGAGTCTTCAGGTCAAATACGCAGACTACGGGTATCACAGCCCGTCAAGCCCTGAAGATGAGCATGTCTTGCTTTTCTTTGCGCCGCTGTGTGCATCGCGTATCTTTCACTGCGCAAAGGACGAGTTGGCTAAGAAATACCGTGTTCGCATTGTTGTGATGGATCGGCCGGGGTTTGGAGGTACGGACGCGGTCAAGTTGGAGAAACGCCCGGTTTTATGTCGAAGTATGTGGACGTCCTGAACCCAATTCAAGATACTGACCTTCCAGAAATGACCTTGGCTCTTCTTCAACATCTGGGGATAAAGCACGTATCTATAGCTTGTCACAGCGGAGGAACGATCTATGCTCTCGACATGTTGCTCCATCACCCGGAAATTCTCCACCCAGAGCGCTCATACATCGCCATCGGCGCACCCTGGATCTTACCCTCGCACTCTCATCTATGGTCCACGTCTCTCATTCAAGCGTTGCCAGATACAGTAATGGCACAAGCAGACAAGGTCATTGGCTTTGTGACCGGTACCTTAGGCCCGGTTTTTGCACCGTCTGCTGGGATTAGCCAGATCTTCAAAAGTTCAGCTCGGTCTGCACCGGGAGAGTCGGAAGAGATCAACGCGGATGTTGCACTCGAGGAGTCTTTGGAAGCTCATTTGTTTAGCTTTGTGCAGTCGGAGAGTATCAAGGGATTCTCTGATGAGCTGCAGTTTCTCATGCAGAAGATTGAGGGAGTAGCCGGATGGGGTGATTGGCTTGATTATGATGATTTGATGCCAAAGTTGGTCGAAGCGCTGAAGGGAGCTGGTAAGCAATTAACTGTCGAGGTGTTTTATGCTGAACAGGATTCTATGATTGGAGCACCGGGAAGTCAGGGACCGCAGTGGTTAAACAGTTGCTGGGAAGGAGACCTTGTCAAAGAGGCGGTGACTTATAAGACCAATACCGTCAAGGGAACGGATCATGATACCATCTGGAGTATACGCCGAGGTGTCCCAGAAGAGGTACTCAAGAAGATCGGTTCATAAACAAAGCTCCCAGTATTAAGAACATGTACTCAAAGCCATATATTCTTTATATAAATTACATCCTTACAATTTCGCTGCAATATTCACATGCACAGCCTTGATATTAGAATAAGCCGCAAGACCAGCCTCACCCAACTCCCGTCCGATACCACTTTGCTTCACACCACCAAAAGGAATTCGCCAGTCACTATCATTGCTGGAGTTGATCCACACCATACCCGCCTCGATCTTCTTGGCGACTTGATGCGCTCTGGTCAGATTCGTGGTAAAGAGAGCACTACCGAGGCCAAACTGGGTATCGTTGGCTAAGGTGATGGCATCTTCTTCGGCACTGAACTTGGTCACTACAACGAACGGACCGAATACTTCTTCTTGGAAGACGCGCATCTTGGGCGAGACCCCAGTGAAAACAGTAGGTTCGACAAAGAAGCCCTTGCCGTCGCCCACGTTCTTGAAGGGCTGACCACCGAGCTCGAGCTTTGCGCCTTCTTTCTTACCAACCTCAACATAGGACAAGATTCGGTCGTACTGGGCCTTGGTGACCTGAGGACCCTGGAAGGTGCTCTCGTCAAAGGGGTCGCCGACCTTGGAGATGTTCTTCACTTGGGCTTTGAAAGCAGCCATGAACTTATCGTAGATTCCCTCTTGGACGAGAATTCGACTTGTTGCAGTGCAGATTTGACCCTGGTTATACATGATACCAGCATGGGCCCAATAAGCAGCCAGATCAATATCCGCGTCATCAAATACAATGAGAGGACTCTTGCCGCCTGTTTCTAATGTGATATTCTTCAGGTTGTTGCTGGCCATCTTCATGATTTGCCGGGCTGTGGGTGTAGAGCCCGTGAAGGCGATCTTATCGACGTCCATGTGTGATGCCAAAGCTGCACCAGCAACGGTTCCGAGACCGTTGACGATGTTTACTACTCCAGGTGGAAAGCCTGCTTCGATGACGAGGTTGGCTAGATAGAGGATTGAGAGGGGTGTTTGCTCGGCGGGCTTGAGGATTACCGTGTTGCCGCATGCTAGAGCAGGACCGAGCTTCCAAGCTGCCATGGCGAGGGGGAAATTCCATCTATTGTCCTTGTTAATACCATGTCCCGATGATGGCGTATGGAAAATGCACTTACGGGATGATCTGGCCGCAAACACCAACAGGTTCACGGATAGTATATCCAAACTTATCCCCCGTCGTCTCAATGACCTGTCCAAACACCTTATCGGCAAACCCGCTGTAGTACCTCAACGTCTCGGCAACCTCAGTCAAGTCATCGTTGAGAGCGACAGAGTAGGGCTTGCCATTATCCCAGGTCTCAATCGTAGCCAGAACCTCTTTGTTTTCCTCAACGAGCTGAGCTAGCCGGTTGAGAAGCTTTCCGCGATCGGTTGCTGAGAGATCTCTCCAGGCGGGAGTTCGGAGGGCTCGGCGGGCTGCGCGGACGGCTTTGTCTACGTCTTCGGAGGTGCCGGCGTAGACGGATGTGATTTCTCGCTCATTTCTGGGTTTGTTAATTATGTATTGTGATTTGTGGTAAGGAGACTTACGATGGGTTTATTGAAGTGATCTTGCCGCCATCTGAGGACTTGACCCATTCGTTGTTGATGAAGAGGCCGGTGGGCTGCTTGTAGGTGCGCCCATTGGGGGCAGTCAGTTGAACGGCTAGACTCATTGTGGATGTGGATGTGAATGATTCGATTCTGTGAAGAGATTCTGGGGAAATCAGCTGAGGATAAGCTATCCTTGTATACCGTTGGTAAACGTCACTTGACAGGTCTTGTCTTACCATCCCAGCGACTTATCAGTGGAGGCGACCCCTGTTTCCCCAGATGAAAAGCTGAGAAGTATTGCCCCATTTCGGGATAGTGTATTCATTCTGTCATCCGGGCCGGTGTGGGTACGTACGGGGGATCCCCTGGATCGATATCGAAATGCAGCTCGCTTCCATATCGGGCAGTCATTTTGCAATCATGTCAAGCAGAATTCGGGTAGAGAATTGCAAGATGCAACTTCAATCTACTGTTTAATTTCTACCGCTTGTTTTGCCGATTGTTACAGTAGATCCTGGATGCATAAGCGAAGGTAACCTCAAATGTTGAGATTTCACCTCGTATGATTCCTGTAGCAAAATGCAAAACAATACCTACAAAGGGAAGCTCTGTCACTTAAATTAAGCTATTCCAAACATGGTAGTAAGATAGGCAAAAGTTACAGTGTGTTTAAGTAGAACGATCCTCGCAACGCGCAAGTGCCATCTTTATTCACTCAAACCTCAATCACTATCTACATGGATTCGCTACCCATCAAAACGACCCCAGCATTTGCCTCCTCAACACCAAATCAAAGTCAAGAACTAGGCCCTCCCTCCGAAACTTCCCTTGGGGCTGCCGTATCCCGCTTGGCACTAACATCAACATCGATGTAATTGGCTCGTTCCGCTCGCTGCGCATAGATGATGTTTCCCTGCGCCTCCTCGGTCTCGAGATAGGTGATGCGGCCCTTGACAAACCAGAACACAAGCGTGATGACAAGCATGATGCCGAACACGGCAATGGCGTAGTTCATGTCTGCGACGGCTGGGTTGGGCGCGCCGGGGAAGAAGAAGAAAACGGTGGTGATGGCGCAGTAAACGACTCCGATCCAGTTGATGACAGAACCGAATCTTCCAAGTGAGAACTCTCCTGGTGGGAGCTTATCTCGGCCGACGAGGAGGAGTGTCAGGATTGGCATGCCGTAAGAAACTGTGAGTGCGATGGTGCTGACGCTCAGAATAGCTTCCAGAACAGTTGAGGCGAAAGTGTAGAGGACTCCAATTAGAGCCATTACTCCGCCTTGTAGCCACAATGCACGAACCGGAACCTTCCACTTGTTGTCGACATGCGCAAAATACGCACTCCACGGAATTCCACCATCTCGAGCAAAACCCCAAGTCAATCGCGAAGCGGTCGTTACGATTCCTATACCCTGACCGATTCCGTTCACAATGAAGAGCGTCAGAAGGACAGTTCCACCTTGGAGGCCGACGGTCTGCTTGAGGAGGTCCATGAAGGCAAGACCGGTAGAAGGGTTGGTGACAATGTCCATGTCCACGATGCAGAAGAGACAGACTACCATGAAGATAAAACCGGTGATGGCTCCGATTACTACCGAGAGCCAGATTACGCGGGGGATGTTCTTTCGTGGTGAGGGAATTTCTTCAACAAGATGGATAGCGGCGTCGAATGCTGTGAGTCCGTAGGCGGCTTGGACAAGACCCATGAACCACGTAACACCATCGGGCCAGCCGGTCTGGTTAATCCACTTTCCAAAGACGAAACTGGCAGGCTGGAAAGATAGGTTGTCCTTTGTGCCGACCGAGATGAGCATGGCCAAGCTGATGATGAAGAAAAGACTGGCGAAAGAGACGCCCACGAAGTTGTTGAACCAAGGAAGGACGATATCCTTTCGGCAAGCCACCACGTTGAAGAGCGTCATGGCCGTAGTCACACCAACGTAGACGAGGAATAAAACCCAGCCTTTGTCCGCTCCAGCCCAGTCTGGCTTGAAGAGAACCTTCATCTTTAGCATGAACTCAGTCATGAATGCAATCTGCGACGCAGACAACGTGATCCAACCAGTCATGTTAATCCACGCACAGAGGTACGAAAAGAACCGTCCCGAAGGCGTTGGCCACAGTCGCGAGATCCAGTAAGCCTGGCCCAGCGCCGTGGGCATACTGCTGCACATCTCGCCCAGCGACACAGCAACGCACACATTGCAGACGAAGACGAGACACAGGCCCCAGAGGATGGCGATGGGGCCTCCACTGGTCAAACCGCTGTCTATGCCCTGCGCAAAGGTCGACCAGGTGCCCAGCACGGAGAAGGCGAGGGCGAGCATACTCCACATGCTGAACTTGCGCGTCATGGTCTGGTCATGGCCGAAGTTGGCGAGGTCTTCTGCATCGCGGATGGCCTCGTTGGTGGTATCTGTGCGCTTGAGCGCGGAATTGGTCTCGACGTCTTTGTTCATGGCCGCGTCTGACAATGAACCCAGTCAAGAGGTGTTTTTTGGTGTGGCAGAATATGACGTATATGGGGGAGAGAAAAAGGCGACGGGCAGCCTTGAGGAGAGGGGAGAATGGAGTCGTTTTGTGACTCAGATGGGGATGTAGGATGTGAATAAGGAGGGAAGAGAATGAAAACAAAGACGCTGGCAAGGTGCTTATATCCAAGTTTGCTCCCGGGGGGAATAACGAACGGACCAACGATTTACGTTACGAGGCACACGGAAACTGAATTGAGATTAGGTATCTACTGGTATCAAAATCGTGTGACATGCCAATCTCGGGGGATGTGATAGCACTTTACGGAACTAGTAGCTGGTTATTGCACACTGATTGCAGGCCACTGAAGACAGAAGGGGGGCAGGAAAAAAACCCTGGCATACAGCGAAAAAGGGCGCATTCGGTTTAGTTGGGGCATAGATAAGGTTTCTGCACTGTTATCTCTGACCCTGGTCGTGCTGTCTAGACTGTGTTTTTTCGACGCATTACAGCGCTGGACGCACGCGCGAAATGCTGCAGTTGACAGTGAAAACAGCGGTGTTTGTTAATATGGCAGAGACGCATACAATTGGAAGTTTAGGGATGCATTCCAGGGCTTGTTTGCGGGGAAGCCACGGTACCCCATGGGGAACTGCGATGCGAATTGCATCAGACGAGGGCGATGGCATTCTATTACGTGATGGTTTGTCGATGCCAGCAGACGCCCTTTGACGACCTGTTTTCCCCACGGGGTATAATGCAGACCGGGCCGGGATAGTATCAAGGTGAGAAACGTTCAGCTCGTGGCGAGGGTGGCATCATTTCACCTTTTGTTTCGGTTATCTCGGACGTGAACTCCTTATCGGCCGTTGACAAGAAAGCTGCAAAACGTTACCTCAAAAGAGTTTAGCGGTTGGACATGGGAGGAAAGCTGAGAATCAGCTACTGGAAACGGTTAGACGCCCAAGGAGGGGGAATAGAAGCTTATGATTGGACGTGTCACGATCGTCTCGTAATTATGTGTCAAGTGACCGCGGAGCCTCCCCCCAGCGGAAACATCCTGCAGTTTTGGTAATTCTGCTAGATAACAGCAGGATAAGGGAATTAGTGGGGGACGTTATGATCAGTACAGCAATGTTATGCCTCTGTTTGGATAGCTGATGGGCCCTTGTAACTGCCGGAGAGGGCCTTGGCACAGGGTGAGATACTGCATGTGTCAGAAGGATTGCATTAATCGGCTGGAGAGACAGAGAAAGACCCTGTTTTAATTGTCCAAGTTCGTAGTACATCTTAGCTTTGCCTTCGGACTTGGCTTTGGACTTGGGACTTGCTTTTGTCTTACCCGCAGCGGACACGACTCCCGCCCCGGACTGGGAGAGACAAAAGGTGGAGAATGAGCGGAGCGGTCACGGAGCGGGCGGTGGGATCCGTTTTGTGCTTTATTCTTTTCTTTGTCTATAAGAAGCTGTCATCCTCAACTTGGTGATATCTTGTTTTCGAATCTCCAAGCCCAACTTTACCTTTCTCAAGTCCTTTTGATAATCTACTCGTGCTCTTCGGACCACTTACCTTTGGATATACCCGTATGGAATAGTCTCACACATCACACATCATGATTGAAGATACACAGACCGTCGCCGGCTACACCATCCTTCGGGACGAGCCAAACGACCCTGCTCCCGATCTTTCAAATTCTCAGCATCTGCATCCTCTTGGTATGATTCCCACTCTTCACATTCAATTGACGTTAGCTTACAACTTTCAGATCCCCTATCAATTGATGAGATTCGCGCTGCTGTCCAGATCATCCGCGACCATGCAAAGCCCAAATCTCTAAAATTCAACTGTCTCACCCTCCGTGAGCCTCTCAAGGCTGAATACGCCGCCTTCCGTGCCCGCACCGGTCCTCGCCCTGCGCGTCGCGCCTTCGCCATTGTCATTGAGAAGGGCACCGGCGAAGTCTCAGAGGCCGTCGCCAATATCCCAGAGGGAAAAGTCGAGCTGTGGAAGCCCGTCACTGATGTCGGTCCCACGCTTACCCTTGAGGACCTTGACGTCTGTGAGCGTGTTGCGCGTGCCGATCCTCGTGTTATTCAGGCATGTAAGGATATTGGCCTCGATGACATGTCCAAGATTTACATCGATGCTTGGGCCATTGGTGTTGATGAGCGCTGGGGTTACGAGAGGCGTCTTCAGCAGGGTTTGTTGTATTACCGCGCCTCGCCTAATGATAACCAGTATGCGCATCCGCTGGACTTTTCCGTCGTCGTGGACACAGAGAAGGAGGAGGTTCTCACCGTTGATATCCGCTATGTCAACGGTGAGCGAACAAAGGTCCCTCTCACTTCGCACAACTACATGCCCGAGTTTATCGGCGAGAACTACATCGACGGCACGCTGAAGCCCATCAACATCACCCAGCCCCAGGGCGTGTCCTTCCGCATGAACGGCAATGAGATCTCGTGGGCTGGCTACAAGATGCACATTGGTTTCAACTACCGTGAGGGTATTGTCCTCTCCGACGTCCGCATGGAGGACCACCACGAGCACCGCGAGCGCACACTTTTCAACCGTATCAGCGTTGTCGAGATGGTTGTTCCTTACGGTAACCCTGATCCTCCTCACCACAGGAAGCACGCCTTTGATGTTGGTGAGTATGGTACTGGTCTTATGACCAACTCGCTCAAGCTGGGATGTGACTGCAAGGGTGCCATTCACTACATGGACGCTGTCATGGCTACCGGCGAGGGTCTCCCTGCTATTATCAAGAACGCCATCTGCATTCACGAGGAGGACAACGGTCTTTTGTACAAGCACACCGACTACCGCGATGGCTCTGTCATCTCTGCCCGTGATCGCAAGCTTATCATCTCGCAAATCATCACCGCTGCTAACTACGAGTACGGCTTCTACCACACCTTCACTCTCGACGGAACCTATAAGCTGGAGATCAAGTTGACCGGTATGCTCAACACCTACTGCATGCACCCCTCCGAGACAGCCGCTCCCTACGGCACTGAAGTCGCGCCCACGATCAACGCGCACAACCATCAGCACATTTTCTCCCTGCGCGTCGACCCCGAGATTGACGGTCCCAACAACTCCATCGTCCAGAGCGACGCTCTCCCCTCAGAGGCAGAGGTTGGATCCCCCGAGAACCCCTACGGCAACGGCTTCTACGCCAAGAACACCCCTCTGCGCACATCAAAGGAGGCCGCCACGAATTACTGCCACGAGACAAGCCGCACATGGGCCATCACCAACCCCAACAGCATCAACCCCTCCGCGAAGAAGCCAGTCGCCTACAAGATCCTCAACAACAACTGCCCTCCCCTCCTCGCCAAGCCCGGCAGCGTCGTCTACAACCGCGCCGCCTTCGCCCGCAAGAGTCTCTGGGTGACGCCCTACAAGGACTACGAGATCTTCCCCGCGGGCGACTACGTGTGCCAGTCCACCGGCGCAGAGAACCACCCGCACAACAGCACCATCCTCGACTGGGTTGCGCGCGACGAGCCCATCGAGAACACCGATATCGTCTGCTACATCCAGTTCGGCCTGACTCACTTCCCCCGCACGGAGGACTTCCCCGTTATGCCTGCTGAGCCTGTGAGCGTGATGCTTCGCGCGTCGAATTTCTACCAGAAGAATCCTGGTCTGTGGGTTCCTCCATCGGCGCTGTGTGTTGATGCCGCGTCTAAGGATGCTTTTGGGGCGAAGAAGGAAGAGCCTGCTTCTTGCTGTGCGACAAAGACGTTACCTCGACTGTAGATGGTTATAATGTAATTTGTCGGGTTTAGGTGTGGTGTAAACTTAAAATTTGGATATCATGTTTTAGCATTTATGAGTTTATGGGTTTTTGGATACTTAGCATTTTAGCATATTTCAGTAATTCAAGATTGGATCAATCATCTCTAAACATTTCAATTGTAGAGCATATCTTTCATATTTCATGGCGCTTGTTGCCGACTTTTGCCACATCTAACTATGACCTCAGTATCGTATCTGAAAGTAACATGAGACAAACCCTAAAAGCCCTGCTACGGCAAGTAGCGGTAGCCTGTTTGGCGAAGTATCCACGGGACCTTTAGTGCTGACATTACGATACTCAAAGTCGCCCCATGACACAAACACACTCCGCAGCCAGAACTTGTATTGCCAGTCCGGGAACATGATTGTGTTTCTGCCCGTCTTCTCATCGATAAACCACGACGTGCATCCCGTAGCCCAGACAAGTCCTTTGGCCTTTTCTTGAACTTTGTTTATGTCTCTCTTCTCAGCTTCGGCCGTGACCTCTACAATGTCGGCTTGACCTTTGAGCATCGGCTGCAGAACTCTAAGGGTGAAGTTAAATTGGCACTCAGTTGTGTAAATTACCGAAAGATGGCCGCTCAGTGTATTTGGACCCATCATGATGAAGAAGTTCGGGAACTGTGAGAGACATGTTCCGAAATAAGACGATGCTGCTCCTTGGCTGACTTGGTCCCACTTTATGGATCAGTAACATAAAACGGTGATTGACAAAGGGAATACTTACGTGCTCGTTAATGGTGACTCCGTCTTTTCCGTATATCTTCATCGGAAACAAGGGCTTCTGAGTCTCGAAGCCGTGCGCAAGAATAATTGCATCGGCATGTATGAACCTCCCTGATACAGTTCGTACACCTTTCTCTTCAATCTCCTCAATCGGGTCATCATACACCAACTCCACGTTATCGCGATGCAAGCAGGCGAGATAATCCGTGTCGTTAACCCTTCGCTTACAGCCAACCTCGGTCTTGGGAATAAGGAAGTCAAGGTATTTCTCTGGCGCAGTCTTTCGTATATACTCAATTGTTTCCTCAGCCCACTTCTTTCGCGTGTTGAGTCCTTGGGTGATTCTGAAGCCTGCAAAGTCTCGCTCTTTCTGGAAATACAGCCATGCGCGATACAGACGCATGGCAAACGGGACGTATCTCATCACCGATTTGAAAGAGGCCGAGTACGTTGGGTTGGGACGTTCGGCAAGCCAATGCGCTTGTCTGGCGAATTGAGTCGCTTTCTTGACTGCGCCGTCTCCATCGCTGATGACGGGAAGGACTTGAGTTGCGCTGCACCCGTTTCCTGTTTTTCGGTAAGTGGCTACATTTTTTCCGTACGGTAAACTTACCTATAACCACAATTTCTTTGCCTCTCCAGTTGAAAGAATGGTCCCATTTAGCGGTATGGAACATAGCCCCTTGGAAGTCGGATGCACCAGGGATGTCACAACTTTTGGGAATAGAGAGAGCACCAACAGCAGAGATGAGCACCCTTGAGCGACGGCTAAAGACTTCGAACGTCTTGAGATTCCGAATAGTCACTTCCCACGTCCCGGAAGTTTCATCCCAGCAAGCAGACTCAACAACAGAGTTGAAAGCCACCTGCCTCTCAATACCATACCTCTTTGAAACATGTTCAAAGTAAGCCTGGATCTCAGGCTGCATAGCATACTTTTTGGACCAGTTCGGATTAGGCGCGAAGGAATATGAGTAGAAATGGGAAGGAACCTGTTTAGCAGTTTGTCAGCCGTGGTTAGTTTCCGGCGAGATTGCTACTTGCATCACAGCCGCAGCCGGGGTAACTGTTGACTCGCCATGTACCAGCGATTCCAGCGTCTTTTTCAATGATTTCGAAGTTTCTGGTGCCGTATTTGCGAATTATCTGGATGCCGAGGCCAATTCCTGACATACCGGCGCCGATGATGAGGATATCTGTTTGAGCCATAGCGTTGGGTGAGGGTTGTGCGATGAGATTATTCGTAGTGGGCTCAGCTGTAGACCATCAATGCAACTTTTTGAAGTGTTATTTATATATGGTTTTCTCCTAGATCTTTCTATTGCTTGCTCTTCTCGCTCTGCATCCATTACCTCTCAAGTCATGTCATTGGTGGTCGATTCGTTGACTTCATCATATCCCAAAACGGCAACCAAGGCGAAGTGTGGTGGTGGCGCTAGCATCCCGCATCTTAATATTGTAGAAAACAAGCCGAGCCCAGGCGTCACTTCGGCTTTGGCACTCCTCGGACTTTAACGAAACCACCAAAAGAAATGTTCTTTCCGGGTATGTAATGGCAATGGATGGGTATTGCAGATCTGCAATAATTCTGAGGCTGATGCTTCGAAATGGATATCTTCCGTCATATCTCATTGAACCAATGGAATTTTTACACACTCAAAAGAACATTGTTTTCCTAAAATTAAAGAAATCCGATGTATGCCGTACTCTGTTGGGCACTTCCGATCAGCAGAGGAATTCCATAAACAATAAACATCTGGTGGGTCGTATTCGAATGGGGCTTGCAGCTGTACTGTGTCTTGATGCAGCCAGTGCTGAGGTGGCAGACGGCAATAAGAGGGGAACCAGGGAACAACTCACACACAGAGGTCACTTGACTATGCTCGGTTACCCAAGTTGGCAATCCGTTTATGTATTTAGGGAAAGGAATTATGCGTGAGATGTATCACAACTGGAATTCAAGTGCACTACTGCGGGGTTAATGACTATGGCTTGACAAACTGCACATGATCTGATGTGGTAGTATTCATTAACTATCCAAAGAACCGCATGATCAACTAGAATATTCATAGGTGAGAACCCCAGATAGACTTCTTTCCAAGCCACTCCCAAACACTCTGATTCCCCTCTTCAGAATTGCTCGTAGTAAACCCCTTGGTCCGGTCCAGCATATCAGGACCAGGATCATTAAACACCTGCACCCGCCGAGTATTCCCCTTGCCAACCTCAATAATCGTCCCTCCAACGTAGTCATCATTCTCCACACACTGCAGCATCGCCTCGGCACATTCCTGGGGCGTAACCCACGCATCCTGCGCCTCGTCCACATTCTTCAACTTCTCCGGATGCTCTGTCCAGAGAGGCGTGCGGACTACACCCGGTGCAACGGCGTTGACGCGAATGCCCACCTGTTCGAGATCTGTCAGGCACCGGACAAAGCCCGTGATGCCGAATTTGCTCGCGCCGTACATGGGGGCCCGCAGCACGGGGAGTTGTGCGGCTATCGACGAGATGTGGATCACACGCTTTGGATTCCCCGCGGAGGCTTTTGCGGAACTGCCGTGCATCCAGTGGGAAATGGCCATTTGAGTAGCCCTGATGGGATGCGTGAGGTTGATGTCGAGTAGTTTGTAATGATCAGCGTCTACATCATCTTTGCTTTCAGGAGAGCCTGGGGGATGCCAGAAGCTGGACCAGTTGGGCTCGTAGACGCCTGCGCCGGGACAGACGATGTCGAAGTCACCAAATTCTTGCACGGTGACTTCGAAAACGTTTGCTAGTGCTTTCCAGGATGTGACGTCGGTTTGTACGAAAATTGCACGGGGTGATGAGCCCGGCTTGTTGTACTTTGATACGAGGGCTTGGGCTTCTGGTCGCAATGCCAGGTCTGCGAAAACAACATTGCAATTCTTGGAGAGGAGAATCTGGGCAAATTCCAAGTTGATTCCTGGATACGAGTTAGCATGATTTGGAATTGGTGGGTTATATCGTACCTGAGCCGGCGCCTGTGATTATGGCTGTTTTGCCGGAGACGGAGAATGATTTGGTTGATTGAGAAGACATGATGAGCGTTTTGGGCAACGGTGTGTGTTGCAGTAAAATATAGTCCACGATGTATATAGTTCCTGGATCAATTGAAGAACAATGGACTCAATAAATAGTTTAATCGTAACACATCCATCTACAACTCTCATGCACCGGCCTCAAGCTGCGGAGCCGTAGCCGTAGTCGCAACGGCCAGTGTAACTTAACCCCCACTTTGCGGCCTCGCCTTGATGCCCCGTTTCATCCGTCGATCTCTTACTCGGCTTGACTTCCACGTCTGACAAATTCTACCCACCAACTACCGAAAAACTTCACCCTTGGAACCTCACGCATTCCGAGTGTGAGCCATATACAACCCTTCGGCTCAATGACCCAGATTCTGATTTCTTCATTCTTCGGAAATCATGCGCTCGTTCTCAGGTTGGTACGAATTCCCTCATCTTGCACGGTATGACAGCACACTGACCATCAACAAAGCCAAACGTGCAGAAGCAGAAAGTTGAAATGTGATGAGGTAAAACCGGTTTGTGGAGCCTGTGCCAAGAGTTCGAGGTCATGCAGCTACTCCAAAAGATCTGTTTTTCGTCCTTTTCAGAGTTTTTCTGGGGCGTCGAGGAAACGGAGTCGAGGGGATGAGAGTTTTGACTCAATTAATGTACAGGATGTTTTTGAGGAGGACCATGTTTGGCTTGAGGTTCCGGATGAGCGTATGTTCTTGGTCTACTCGGGTGCCACTATGCTGATATCTGTCTTTAGTTCAGTTTGTTCATATTGAGGATCCTTATGCGGAACAACACGACACGGTGGTTGATGATGATGACGCAGAGGAAACCCCTCAACTCCTAACACACTCAGAGGACTTGTGGGCAGCTGGAGAGCAGACTTCTTTTGTCCTTGAAGAAGAAACATATGCTGCAAATATCGAACCAGAACATTCACCCGAACCTGATGATAATCCTGTTACCTCAAGACTAGCAACACTTCACCTTATAAAACATTACAAAGAGGGTCCCGGTACTTGGTAAGTTACTCACACCTCCCAAAACCTCAAGGCTAACAAATACAGGTTCGATATCTTCGACACCGGCTGCTATTTCTCAGGCAAAGTCCCTGTCAAAGCAGCAACCAGCCCCCTCCTCAAATCAGCCATATGCGCCATTTCAGCCAAACACCTACACAGCCTCCGCAAATCCCAAGCAAACCACACCCACCCCTCACGATGGCGCGATTACGATTGGTTTTACGAATCGGCCAAACACTACAACGAAGCTATCTGCCATCTCAAAAACGCAGTTGACTTGCAGACTTATGAGAATGACTTGAGTGAGAAAGAGGATATGCTGGCGGCTGTTGCGATTCTTTGTATCTACGAGTTGATGAATGCGCCTGGGACGGCTTGGAGAGCACATTTGAGTGCTTTGCCGCTGTTTAAACCTGCGGAGGATACGTTGCATCTTGCTTCGCCGATAGTGATTCCTCGGACGGCGATTCAGGGTCCTATTCTGTGGAGCTTGGCGCGTCAGGATTTACTCTGTGCATGTATGGACCCTCCCTACGACATCTTGTCGAGTTATTGACATTTTCAGTTATAAGCGAAACGCAGACTCGACTTGATCTGAAGGATGTCCGTCTCTGGCAAAACGCAGGTCTTGCTACCACTGAAGACGGAACTTTAATGCCCTTCAGTCCGCTTTGTTCAGCGGACATACGCACTTCTGCTGATATCGAAGAGGACACCAAGAGTAATGAATTAACCTGGCTGATAGGCAAGCTCTCTAATCATCTTACTTCGGGAGATGCCATAAATCCAACTGACTATGCCTTACCCCATGGACAACGCCCTACCATCGGGGTAACTCAAGAGCGGCTCCTCGAGCGCTGGAGGATGTTGATGACGGAGTTTAAGAAGTGGTATGATAGTCTCCCTACGACATTTACTCCCTACGCAAGGACCCCTTATCCAGAAACTCAAAGGTCGTGCTTCAATACCTTTCAACAGATCTGGTACGAACTACCCATCTGCGCCGCCACGATGCAGAATTACCACATGGCGATGATTCTCCTTCTCGTGAACCAGCCACAAGAATCAACCTTTGTCCGCTCAACGGTCTCAGCGCGCCTAAAATCTTATAGGCAGGTTCAGCAGGATGTGCATCACTACGCGAAGGAGATATGCGGTATTAGCTTAGCGGATGCGTCGGATCCTGTGAGGGCGAATTCAGTGCAGGCATTGTTTGTGGCGGGGCAGGTATTTTATAAGAAAAGTGAGCAAGATGCAGTATTGGAGCTGTTGAGTGATATAGAGCGGGATTTGGGATGGACGACGAGGTTTCATAGGGCGAAGTTGGTTGATGAATGGCCTGAGGAGGAGGATTGTGTGAGATAATCGACATGGCATCCAACTATTTCGGAGTATTCCGGTCAAGAAGCAGTGGAGTTATCAACAGTAATTTCTAGGCAGCAGAGGGATAAAGATTGACAATAACGTTAAACCTGCAATGGCTAGATAATGGCCGGTGGTATTAGCAAATCCTCGCCTTGGTTACCACATCATACTCATACTCTGCAGCCGTAGTGTTACGTCAGATTAGACACGTCACTCGGCTCGATGTCCCTTTACGGCACAACACCAACATCGCAGATCACAGAGGGAAATTACAACACGGAGCGCACTGCAGCGTGACACACGGGCCTTGAAAGATTACCAAGCCGCGCCTTATAACGCGAGTTTATCCCACGATGCCATAGTATAAATACCAGCACGACTCTACCATCACACTTCATTATCTATCCCACCACAAAGACAATCATGACATCCCCTTTCGGCCCCCGACTATCAGGCAAAGTCTGTATCGTGACAGGCTCCTCCTCCGGTCTAGGCCGCGCAATAGCACTAGGCTACTCCCATGAAGGAGCACATCTCGTTTGTGCCGATCTTCACCAGAATGCCCGTGCCGGCGTCAACGGGGAGGATGTCATCAGCACAGATGAATTGATCAGATCGAAGGGCGGTCAGGCTATCTTTGTTGAAACGGATGTCAGTAAGGCAGATGCTGTTGAGAGGCTTGTTGCGAGAACTCTGATACAGTTTGGTCGTATTGATGTGTAAGTTACACATCATCGTTGAATGGGGCAAGCTAACAGGGACAGATTGGTGAATAATGCAGGTATTTCCATCGAAGCGGGCAAACAGCCTTGTAGAATTCATGAAACTCCGGAGGAGTGGTGGGATCTGACGATTGCTGTTAATCTCAAGTCTATCTTTTTGACGAGCAAGTATGCCATTGCGCAGATGCTGAAGCAGGAAAAGTCCGAGTCGGGAGATCGAGGCTGGATCATCAATATTTCATCCATCTTTGGCGAAGTGGGAGGATACACCATCCGTAAGAGCACCCTCCTTCAAACTCACTTATATGCTAACAATTCAGCTTCATATTCTGCTTCGAAGGGGGGCGTGTCGAATTTAACGCGCAACATAGCTCTAGATTACGCAAGGGATGGTATTCACTGCAACGCCATTTGCCCGGGCTGTAAGTATCCTAAACTTAGAATTAATTATTATGCTTACTTGTGTAGATACGGAGACAGCGATCTTTGCGGATACGAGCAAGATTCATGATGCGGATAGTATCAGAGCGAAACATCCCCTCCATGGAACTGGTACACCAAAGGATTTGGTGGGCGCTGCTGTGTTTCTTGCGAGCCAAGAGGCGAGATGGATTACGGGCGTGTGTCTGCCGGTTGATGGTGGTTACACGGCACAGTAAAGCATTAGCGTCCAGGCTGTAATGATACTTTGACGAAACTACGTGTGGTCGACCATAAACTCCAAGATATTAACATGCACCATCAAAGCAGTCATCACAATCCACCAATTTATATATTTCATCATATCCAAATTTATTATCTCATACCTCGTACACAAGGAAACCAAGTCCCAGATCCAAAAACCCCTTCTCATGCCTGTTCCATGCCCCGTTCTTTCATACAGATATTGCATCGCTTCGTCTTCATCTTTAATCTTTAATCTTTATACATCGAACCCCATCGCTTGCTATGCTCGCAATCCAAGACTCAAAGAAAGTTTAACAAAAGAAAATATACAAAGGAAAATGTTTCAAATGAGTGTAATCGTCATTACATGATGACATTTGGTAGATAATACATCTATGAATCCGCTGATCCATCAGATTGGGAAGATGACCTCGTTGCCGAAGAGTTGAGGTTGCGTCGGCGTACAATATGACTCCTGTGATATGTTAGTAAACTCACTTTACAGAGCAAAGAAGGCCAAACTTACAAGCCACTTCCATTTCGAGGATCCCGCACGATGACCAACTCCTCGCGGCGCTTGGGGTCCTTGATCGGCTTCCGTCCTCCACCACCACTCTTAGTCCTCGTCATACTGCCCCCGTTGATCTGCGCCACCAGAGCAGCAACCTGCGTCTGCAGCGAGATGACCTCGGCGTTGGCTGCCTTTTGCGCCTTCTTGGCCTCCTCCAGCTGCTTCATGAGCTTGTTGTTCTCCTTGCGCAGCTGGTTCAGAATAACAGCCTCGCGCTCAGCAGACTCGAGCTTCTTGTTCAGCTCGTCGCGCTCTTTGGTCAGCGCGTTCACGTTGGCTACTTTCTCCTTGAGCTTGGCTGCTTTTTGCTCTGCGGCGCTGAGCTTGCCCTTGAGATCATCTCGCTCGGCCGTGATGGTGTCAACGCTGGCAGCTTTTTCCTGCAATTTTGCGGCTTCTTCCTCGACAGTGGCGAGCTTCTTGGTTACCTCTTCGTGCTCTGCCGTGACGGTGTCGAGCTTCTTGGTTACCTCATCGCGCTCGGCGGAGAGGACATCGACGCCGAGTTGGAGCTTGCCGGCGTTTTCGGCGGTGGCGGTGAGCTTGTAGGTGAGGTCGTCGCG